>JAZHYW010009687.1:0-64017 GCA_037355805.1 Ixodes ricinus
ACATTTATTTATAATGAAATGTGGTCTCACTACTACCAGAGGCTACTTTCTCACCGTTTACAATTATTGCAAAAATGAAATGTATGGAAACCATTGCAAATTTAAAACGAAAACGCAGTCACTGCAGCAAGTGTATGGCCAGCATTGATCAGCGCTCAGGAATTGTTCACCGACAAGCGTACAGTCACTCGCCTAAAGGACTCAGTTTTGCGCATGCGTGAGCACGCGATACCAAATTGAAGGTGTTCTCTCGGCAGACGGCGAAACAAACACGCGAGGTCCTACAGTACTTTAGTTTATTTTGTCTTGCTGAGGATGCCCGTGTTGTCTGTTATCTGGGTCTGTTGGTTTCAGAAACGCTGTGAAAATTAACATGGAAGGCACTAAACGTGTAACGGATCTGTGCCATCATATCAAGAAAATGAAGGTAAGTTGAATCTGAATCGTTAGGTAGGTACATATTATTGGCTTGAATAATGTGCATTCCTGTGTGCAGCTAACCTGAGCACGTCTAGTTGTGAAGCAAGACAATGTATTTAAAGGAGCCATGAATCGATTTTTCAACTTTCGTTAAATACTACTTAGAATTACTCCCTAACGTTTTTAACAAAAAATAACTTACCTTATTTTTCATTTATTTTTCTTTGACAATTTCTGCCACAAAAAAATTCTAGAAATGAGAGAATTGTTTATTCCTTCCATTTGGAGCCAGAATAAGAGGTCACGTGTCCTGGTGCCTATCCTATGCCGCGTACGTTAATCATACCCATGCGCTGGAGCTGACAAAAAAGAAGGTTGCCTTGGAAAACGCGTGCTGAGCTCCAGGCGTTGTTAGAGTTCGGCTATTCGCATTACCGCAGTGGTTGGACACTAGCCACTACTCGAGTGGCCGCCGAGGCATGTGATTGTTACGAGCCGATGTCGAGTGCTCACGCAGTTCTAGTGTCCAATTCATGAGCCGCGGTCGGCGTTCATCAGGCGGGTTGTTTCGATTCCACATTGATTTCTCAGACTTTGCGAAGGTAAGAACAAAACCACTAGTTCCCGTTTATACTCTCAATTTCACCGCGACAAAAAAGCTTCTGAATTAGTGGAGATTCTTGCGACTATACTTGGGCAAGACTAAGACCATTTTGCCTCTGGAAAGTCATGAGCATTCCAACCCAAGATCGTTTCATAACCCCTTTCAGATTTTTTTTGCTATGCTTTGTGCCACATTTTTTAGTATTCTGTCTATGCTTTTGGTTTGGTGATTGTATAAATAATATTATAGTACAATAACTGAAACACACCCCAAATGTCTTCAAAATGGAAAGTGTTTTATTAGAGTAGAGTTCATGAACATTGGTTGTTATGATTCACATGTGCGCTCCATCGTACTTACTTATGCAATGATGTGCATTGATAACCGTTCTATATTATTGGAGTAAAACTTAAGAAACAAATGTTGAATAAAGCTGACCATTGTCAAGAGTCACAGATAAGGAGGCTGTAATACACTAAAAAAATTAAAGGTTAAATGTGATGAAAGTACGTCGAGAAACAAAAAAACGGCGACAGAGACGTCCACGTTTCGCGTAATAGCAACATCAAACACGAGCGATAAGCTCGCTACTACTAAGACCTACAGCATCCTGTATGCAGACACTACCATCAATATGATTTTCGACTAAAAAATAGAACTTAAGCGATTGAACTGGAACGTTCCTGCAGGGCACAATTCCGCTTTCAATGCCGGCTGGAGCACGAAGCATTGTCACACTTGTAAGCTCATTTTACATATACGCTCAAAAAGCGGTGGGAGCTACGCGCTCGCCGGACCAATGAGCGGCCTCCCTTTCATCACCTGACCCCCCCCCCTCCCCCTGTCTGCGTGCGCATGGTTGTGGGTAGGAGCCTGATCACGTGACGGAAAAAAGACGTGTGGCTGGTCCAACGAGCGCGTAGCTTCCACCGCTCTGTCAACTTGGAGGGGAACGGAGGGAAAAATCCCGAAGACACCTAAAGCGCTTCTTATGAGTTTTGAGTGCAAAAGCACACCCGGCTCGCTGGTGACTGCTGCGCCGCTGGGTGAGGCAGCAGTGGGAGAATGCGAAGCTCGGAGGAGCACGTGCTGAAATAAAGTGCCTCTCATCATCATCATCGCCGTAGCTGCGCGTACCTGTTGACGAAGTTAGACTTCAAAGAAGCGACGATAGGCCTCCCATTCGGCCTAACGTCAGGCATGTCCCCCCCCCCCCCTCCGCTACGCCGCCAGCAGCCCGGCTGGCTCCTTAACAACGATGACGTCGTTGCTTTGGAGCCACATGACGCGTCGCAGCCAATGGGAATTTAGGTTCCGTCTCGCTCAGAGGAATTCGGGTGCCGTTTATCGCTGCTAAAGACAACGATAACGCCGGCTTCTCTCTCAGATAACGCCAGTTTGCTCCATGGGACAGTTAAAGCTTTCGCATTAAAAGGACTAGTCGTTATGATAAAAAATAACCAAAATTTTATATCGCATCGCCATTGCATTTGACGGACTTTGCTGTCCAGGTGATTGCTTAGCTTGTATTACTGTCAAACATTGCACTGTGAAAGCTTCAATGGCGGTTATGTGAATAGAAGCCTCTTGTCTGCATTAAAGGAAACTAAAGCGGTTTTTTTTTCAGAAAGAAACACTTAACTCGTCTACGTTTAGCTTCAGGATAACGAATATAAGAATTATATTTTAAATGAATGCGCCAAGAAGCTGAACCGGGCTTTCAATGTAGCGCTGAAGTTCATCCTTCCTGCGCGTTCGGTAAGAGGATTGAATCGTGTCGTATTATACAGAGACCTCAACATTTTCGAGCCTTCCGTAAGCTTTGCTCAAGCAATCAAGCGCGATTCACACACTTGCTTTGAGTCGGACCGAGTGCGACAGCAGCGGCCTGTGACGTTACTCCTTTACGGGTTGCTATGGCAACAGCGGCGTCGTCTCCGAACAAACCGGTTTTTACCGCGTTTTGTTGTAGCCGACGCAGCCGTTTCCATAGCAACTGGTAAAAGGATTAACGTCGCAAGCCGTTGCAGTCGCACTTGGTCTGACTTCGCAAGCGCGTGAACCAACCTTCAGAAACACGGCATGCGTTCCCTCACAGACGGCGCGCGCAAGGCGTTTGAAACTTCCGGGTATGACGTCACAGCCAGTGTTTTCTTTTTTTCTCGCGTATATTAAAACATTTGTGTCAAATGATTGGGATGTTCAAGTTTACGGGACAAAACTACGCTGGTATTCACCTCTAACTTGTTTCAGAGGAATCTCTTAGCTTCCCTTTGAGTATTTCCACGTGAGTTCAGATATAAAGTCTTAAGTGAATTGCTAGAGCTTCTGCAAATTGGCGACTCTATATTTTTTTCAGGCTGTTGTGCATGTCTCAACAGTAATGGTCCACTGCGATCAGGAAGCACTGGAGGAGCGAGTTTACCCACCCACGGTAAAGCCGGATGACATCATATCGCTCACAAAGTAAAGTTATTTGTCTCCTCTACAACATTAATGAACCTTTTCAATAGTGCGCGTCATCTATACTCCGTCCCACCTTAACTTGACAAACGGCGAAGACTACGGTCCCAGGGAGCTAATCAGAGCGTCGAAGGGAGACACGTGACTGCATCTCAATGCCGTCAAAGCCACGGGCGGGAGAGAAAGGAAATCCGTTTTTGTATCATTTTGAGTGGAGGCACAATCTTGAGTAGACACAACTGCAACGTCTGGGACACTCAGAAGAGGGTCCGGGCAAGGTTGAAGTACTCCTTCTTTCTCTCTTCTCTAAATGCTTGGGTTACTCTGTCGCATCTATACCCTTGAGAAAGGTCCTGTCACACTGAGGCACCACGACCGCAACAGCAGCGTAACATGTTCTTCAACAGTCAAGCAGCTTGTTGCTGGCTCCCTGTTGTCCAACAAACATGTCACATTGCGGTAACAGCAGCGCGACATGAACGACAACGAAATGTTTTCTCGGTGTGACAGCCTTCGGCAACGAAAACAGCTGCAACTTGTGTTCGACGACGTGTGTTGCTTTGATAACTGGCTAAGCGAATTTCAGTCCGGCAGCACGACAATACAGATAGCTTCAATGGCAGAGCTAGTTCCTTATCAATAACTTTTTACTCGAATAAAGGCTGGGAAGACGTTATTTAACAATACCTAAGGCTGGTGTGCAGCTAAAATATTTCGAGTAATGTTTTTACGGCGTGATTACAGAAAGCGACTGTCGAACGGATCGCAGATACGGTCGTGAACATTCACACTGGTGTTTAAATTAGAACCGCCGAGAAACCAGCTCACATTACTGCTAGTGAAATAAAAATGGCATGGCTCTCACCCGCTGATAAATTATAAAAATAAATAGAAAAGCAAAGCTTAAAAAATCGAAGGATTAAAACAACCACTCTGATCACTGGTGCATGTAACTTGGAAACAGCCGCTACCAGACACCTGATTCGTTTCAAAGATACCCAGGACGTTTTGGAAAATAAAGCTATCACATAGCAGGTTGTAGGCAATTAGACAGCGTTGAAATATATTTCTTGCACCAATTGTTATGAATGCCCATCGGGCCGTTATCGCAGTTCTGAAGCACTGTCAGTACAACTGTACACCACGCTAAAAAAGACGCGTTGCGGTACTGCCGGTGCTAACTCAAGTTTACAGTAGAAATAGAATTGCATGAAAGAAAGAACTGGACAAAAACACCTCATCTGGTGACGTAAATCCCGGACATATATCAGCGATCTCACTTTCCTTGACTAGGGCTATTTGCTTTGTCAGCGAATGAAGGACGTGTTGACAAAATAAAGGATGGAAAATGCTCCTAGTGTCAAGTTTTCTAATCACAGTCACAGGTTGATGTCGTCCGTAGTAATTTCCGGCCCTCGGCGCCGCACACGAACGAAGGTAAACAATCAAGATGGCTGAGTGTTCCTTGTGTTGTCCCCGCCGTCAGCGCGGTGTGACAAGGTGGTCGGACAACAAATCAGCCAACACGATTCCCGGGTGGCAGAAACATGTTGCCCGACTGTTCTTGTAGCCGCGTTGTGACAGGGTTGCCGGAAACACGATTTCCTCGCGTTGCCGGATAGAGTTGTCAAACAGTCGCCTCAGTGTGATAGGGCCTTAAGGGCTGTCACGCACGTGCTTCACTTCGACCGCTCAGATTGGCTCAAAGGGGTAGTGGGGGTGGGGGCAGCGTCTGCTATCTGCCACGTCACGGTGAAACGAAGTATAAAAAGTGCTGGCCCACTTATCCCAGTCCGCCATTGTTTGGGCACACACTCCGACTTGGTATTCCACCCGAGGGCTGCATCTGCGTTCGGCGAAGATTCGTATCCAATAACGCGCTTTGTGCCCAAAAAATGGCGGCCCCCAGTGTTGCTTGAGGGGTTTTGAAAACGGCCTGTTTGTAGATAAATGCTCGTAAATTGTGGTTCCAATTTTTTATCCACTTGGTGTCGCAGGATTACGTTATTATCAGTAGTGTCTTCCCTTATGCGAAAGTTGTTACAAGTGATCGCAGCATATTTATTTTACGGGAGGTCTCATAACAATATTTCCTGGTCCAGTTCCAACTTTAGAAGTTAATTTAAGATGGTGTTTCTGCGCTTTATGGCATATACCGGGTGTTTTTTTTGTTTGTTTTTTAAATGTAACATTTTTTTTTTTAAATCCGTGAGAGTTGCACTTATGCGGTTTATACAGGTGAGTTATACGCCCAGGGGGACATAGTATAGGGGCTAATCGTAACGATCAATCGACTAATTAATTAAAATTCGTTAATTGATTTTTAATAATGAAAGTTAACATACGGTTCCATCAGAAACTTGCTGAGCGTCATCGAAAAACCACTAAATCAGTAACTTTCAAGAAAGACTTTGGGCATATGAGAAGCGTAGTAGTGCACTAAGTTTACCACTCGCTTCACACACTCATTCTTTCAAAAAATACTGATTTACTGGTTTTCGATGACGCTAAGCAAGTTTCTAATTGCAACCATATGTCTATTTTCATTCATTAAAAAGTTAATGAACGAAATTTATTTAATTAGTCGACTGATCGTTACGATAAAGCCTCCTATACTATGTCCTCCTGGCCGTATAAGTCGCCTGCATAAAGCGCATAAGTGTAACTTTCACGGCTTTCTTTAAACAAATCTGTTAATTTAAAACAAAACACCCCGTAAAGATATTTAGAATACGAAGATTTTTTTAAATTGTAATATTTACTTTTTATTATCTAATTATGAGCGCTGCCGTACTTTTTCTTGCTGATTTCCGGGTTAAGCATCTGTTACACACACACGAAATGAGCAGGGCATTATATTGCCACTGACTCTAACAATATCTTTAACAACACAGGAGTAATACTGTTGAATATTGGGCGAGTAGCGGTAACCGTCTACTAAATCCGATAGAAATCCTGTCAAGAGGCAAGTGTATTTATCTCGTGATTGATGAGGTCCTTTATATGCTTAATTATCGCACGCTATATGTTTATTTAAATAGTTTATAACGTTATGATGAGTAGACGAGTCTATTGTTCCACTAAACGGGAGCAAAAATAAGCTATACCAGCTAAGGCCTGGTCTCCCCAAATAAGCTTTTTTGTATGATTTGTAAACTAGAGCAATTTTTATAGTTATAGTTTCTGTATCAATTGAATAAAAGTAATGAATTCCATAGGAGGTATGATATGTTTATTTTATTACTGAAAAAATATACTTTCAAGAACTTAATACCCTCGTTCTGTAGAACTCACTGTTCTAACAGGTTGGAGGATCAGTCCATAAAAAGTTTCCGTACATCTTTTTTTTTTTTTACCGTAATTATTCTGTTGTTTATCGCAAGGGCAGCAGGTAACAATAAATAGGCATAAAAACGGGTGTTATATTTGTAGAAGGAGACTAGCGCGTGACGTGATAAAGGTGGCGTTTTCAGCTAAATGCACGCAATAAGTACATAGCGCCACATGGTTTAAACACAAACAACCAATCGCCTGTTTTTTGTGTGTGTGTGTGTGTTTTTTTTCCAGTTGTCTGTTGTCAATTTACCTACTGGTACGAAAAAACAGAGTGATTATTAGGGGCTCTAGCTCAAACAGAAAAAGATATTGTGTTCGTCAATATCTTGTTTAAATAAAGAGTAAAACGTTTTAAATTTGCGTCAATCATTTTCACAAAACCGACAGGCACAGAATGTGTTGTGAATGCGATATTCTTGTGGTTATGATTTGTTGTGTTTGGTTACGAAATGATCTGGGTGCTTTCGGTGGCGTTGCACGCATGACGAACTTATGTACTCCCCATGTTTACGGAATAACTCAAAACAAGTTTATATTCTGGCTTCGCGACGTCGTCAGATCTCGTCAGACGCTATGACACGCATTCGTAAGTAAGCTGCACACGTCGACATTCGTCTAGTATCGCGGGCTTCTTGAGTCATACTTGATCAAACCTTGACCTTGCAAAGTTGTGGGGAAGTGGATCGGATACGGTCGGGGGCTCGGTTCCCCATCACCTCTCGGTGAATTTCGCGATTTACGATTAAGTAGGAATAATTACGACGAAGTATACTTCTACGGTCTTTGCATGATCACGCTTGGCCTGGAATGGGCTATATACGCTTGATGATATCTAATCCTGCTGGCAACGGCTTTTCGTTAAGTTCGAGCGTCACCAGCTTTACACATGAAATACAGTCCATGGACACATCCTTCGTTAAAAGATTCCATATCGTGTTCGCGTTAGCAGTGACGCGCAGTGTAAACCAAGTGCACAAAACTCCTTAGTACACACCGGAGGTTTTTGAGACTAAGGCTAAAAGGACTGACCCGTAACTTGCTGTTCGGATAAGTAGTCCTCCGTCTCGCTTTAACCTAAAGTTAAGGTTGTTGTTGTTGTTGTAGGGTGAGCCCTCGTGGCTTCAGTTTTGTGGCCAAAGTTACAAAACTAAGAGCTTATGAAATGTTAACAATTGTTTTTATCTTTACGCATGCTGATGCAATACGAGCAGAACCCTGAGCGAGGTTGATCTCGTTAAAGCAACACCAGAGCTGCTTGGAGCCAAACCCAACACCTACATCTTCACCAAGAGTCTGGCTGAGTCTATGGTTGCAGAACAAGGCCGGGGCCTTCCACTGGTCATCGTCCGGCCTTCGGGTGTGTCCGCGTCCTGGAAAGAGCCGTTTCCGGTGCGTTCCAACGAGATCATTATTGTGCTTAGATTGAGAACTTGGGATCGTGTTTTTGTTTCTACGGCTATGTCTTTAATTTTTAACTCGTCTGTTCGTTTCTAAATTTTATTTAAAAAAATTGATGACTTGAAATCAGCGAGCTCGTCAAAAATTTAATTCGAGAGTTTTCAATTTTCTATATTAACATTAAAGGCGTACGGTTGGAGATAACAACCTTTATATACTTCCCAGCGATAATATAGTTTGACTGAAGAAAATATTTGAAGCCTCATTTCGAACTATTCCTTTCTTTAATATTTAATTTATTTGTGAAGATTTAAGTCCTTTCTGAAGATAAAGACCAAGTTTATTTTGCAACTCATCAATGGAGATCACATTGTCTTTTGTAGCTGCTCCCAGATCCTGGTAGAACGTGTGGTGGGACGCCAGATGTGTTACACAATAAACTATATTCCGCCTCTACGAGTTTTTCTTCTTTCTCTCTTTGAATATCATATCAAAATAGCCTAGGATAAAACAGAACTACGGCGATGTAGGGATGAACACTGGAGCATAATGCTTGAAGAGAATGTACTTTATGAGTATTTGAAAATATTTCAGTTCTAATTTCGTCGAGGGGCCGTTCTACATTATTGCGGGTAAATATCAGTCACAGTATCCAAACAAAATTTGGACGCCCGCTTAGATTCCATACCAGAGTGTATTTATAATCGGTTTCTCAGCTGTCTTTTTGTTTTATAAGCCCGGAAGGAGAGCTTGGCAGGTGACAGGAACAATTTCAGCATTACCACTTCAATGTCTAACACAAAGCTTATAAGGGTACATGAATTCCAGCGCACTTTCACGTATCTCTTGCTCACACAAAAACGAGTGTCCCATGTCTGAATACTGAAGGGAACTCAGACCTCAATTGCACAGCGTTTGCCGCCTCGGTCAACGATCACGCTAAAGGCGGTGATCAAGATTTTACTGACCGACGTCGGTACCACTGATTGGAGAGACAAAACGCTTCATTCGCTCAATATAAATTGTAATATTTGACTTCTTGTGCACTGGAAACAAGGAGGTGAAAGTTCAAGATGGTGCATTTCGCACCACGCGATTTCGTCGTCGAAGCCTACTGGACTCATTACGGTTCTCTCCTATAAAAATGCCCCCTGTTTAATTTTTGGGGAAGTAACGATGGAGCGCATGTGTTTCTTCAAGTAGCGATGGCCACAATTGCTAGTCAAAATTGTACTTCAGTTATCTACTTGGAGGCACCACGATATTCCTACCAGCTGATAGTATTAGGGTTCAAAAAACTCTAAAGTGAGTGCGAGGCGGATTCTACTGGCTTCGAGCCATCCATGACATGCTAGAGTGGCGCAAAAGTTCAGCTGCAGAATGCGCAAAGGACCTCCTCTATTTATCCGCAAAAGATAATAAGTTACAACATTCGTGTCCCATTCGAGCGAGTCGCTGTTGACGTGGTAGGACCACTACCAGAAGGAACAGGTATTAATCGGTGTCTGATAACGTTTTCGGATTACTTTCCAAATAAACCAGAAGCTCTCCTAGTTCGGAGATACGATGCAGAGACCGTCACTCGAAGTTTGCTTGTCAACATTGTATTGAGGAACGCAGTGCCTCTGCAAAAGCATAAAAAGACGCACTTTGAAGTCTTAAATGTTCAAGGATCTATGCGCATCTTCTCCCATAAAAAAGACCAGAACAACACCGCTACATTCAAAGCCGAACAGAATGACAGAAAGGTTCAACCTATTTCTCAAGCAATACCTTTACTTGTCATCAAGCATCACGACACCTAAGACTAACGTTCTTCCTCCCTTATGGCTCCAATCGTTGAGCCGTCGACTCAAAACAAGAGTACACACCATCAGTGTTGCTAATGGGCAGAGGTCAACGGCTGCCTAGGGACTCTGTATTCGGACTCTGCCGTCGCTGAAAGACAGACATGAAAATGTTTGCTTCAATTAGGCTTCCTATTAGCGCAAAAATTGAATGGGATCATGACTTTGCACGTAGGAGTCTGCAACTTAGCAGCAACAACGCAAGAAATTCCTGCGGTCACCAATTGAAACCAGATTTGGCGCGGCTGCATAGTACACGTTGGACCAACGGTCGCAATGTTGTACTCCAGAACTACTTAGATGGCATCTATGAGATCGTCAAGAAGCTGAATGACGTCAACAACCTGATTTGTCATGCCAACAACCTTAAACCTCAGATAGTTAATTTTGAACGTCTCAAGCCGTATCACCCTAGTCATTATTTAAGCGCTCCTCGGGACAAAAATTTCTTGACAGGGAAGTTGTGCATTATTGTGAAAAACGACGGCTCGCACTTACAAGAAAGAAGACGAGAACGCGTGTGTCGGAAAATTGACGTTATTAAAGATGGAGAGCGGTATATATGATTTCACGAGAAAAAATGTTTTGTTATTCCTGGTTTGCAATCAGGATGAGTGCATAGTTACAAACTTTGAATGGTCATAAACCTTCATTGTTAAGTAGAACTTGATGTTTTATAATATTTTATTTTCATGCTTACTCGGTTCAAGTGGTATGTGAACTAGAACAGTACAGTTTACCTCATAATTAGTCCAAGCTTGCCAGTGTGAATGAAGATTAAAATGTCAAGAAACAACGTTGAAACATTTTTGCTTTGCAGCCTGACTCATCTAAACTGTCAAATGAACTGAAAAGGGGACTATTTACACTATAATTATATCATATTTGTCAGCGAAAGTAATAACAAACAGTGGGTAGAACTTGATGTTTAAACATACTTCCTCTTACGCTTGACACAGCTGAAGTGATAAATTAACTTAAACCGGGCAATTTACGTTCTAGTTAGTCAATGCTTATCAGTGGGACTGCCATGAAAATTAGATAGGACTTAACGTATATTTGCTCTACAGCCTCAGCTGCCTCACCCATCTAAAACTGCATATAAATTCGAACCGGGCAATTTATATTATAATTCAACCATGCATGCCAGCGCAACTGACAATAACGTTTGGGTAACACTCGACGCTTTAAGATATTTGCTCTGTAGTCTGTCGCAGTTCAAATGGTATAGGAACTGAAACGAGACAGTTTAGTTTTTAATAATCGTTTTAGCTGGGAAAGAATGTAAAACTTTATAGAAGTTGACGTTTTGAAATATTTTCTCTTCAGTCTGCCTCAACTCAAATAATATAAGAACTCAAACGGGACAAAAAGATTTGAATAATCTATGTTTTAACTCGGAATGGTCGTAACTATGAGAAGTTGACGTTTTAAAATATTTGTCATGCAGACGGTCCCAGCTCAATTGCTATAGCAACTCAAACAGGACGGTTTAGATTTTGTTTTCCCTCTCGTGAAAAACCTTATCTGTATAAGAAATATTTTAGTCCAATAAACGCACATGGTGAAATATCATATAAGAGCGTATAGTCACGAATAAAAACTTAAACTTCATTTATAAAACTTAATATGAACGTTTCATGCGGCGAACTTGTGCGGGGAGACATAAAGCAAAAAGCGTTTAGCCTTTCCACTTTGGTGAAGAAGGAAGACCAGCGAAGTTGGTCTTCCTTGTTCGCCATCTATGAGCGACGGCGGCAAGCGGACAATCGGCAAACACAACACTCTGGACAGCTACCGCCATCTATGAGCGACGGCGACAACCAGAGTTTTGTGTCGACATTTCTTCGCGGGGACACGATCCTGGGGAAACTAGCCCTTAACAGCTCCGCCTGTGAAAAGACCGTACACAGTCGGCCACAAACGTTTACGGACCATTCGAGCCGTGGCCGAGCTGAATCAATGCGCTACTTTGCGGCTCTTCGCCGGTTGTCGAGCGAGCGATGAGCGATGAAAACGGGCGCCGCGCGGCTGTTTCCACAGCAACCGGTGCTGGCGTCCCTACGTCACTTCCGCGCAGGCGCGGCGTCGCTCGGATCTGATCAATACAAATAAAGCCGCGTCGGTGTGCTACTGTCAGCGCGCCTAGCGGCGAGCGCCAAACCGAGAGGGTATGAAGGTTAATTTTTCTGCATCTGGCCAATGTTTGGGATACAAGTGTGCGTTTGAGGTCCAGTAACCTGTTATTTTGGTGTAAGTGTAGGTTTCTTTGCCAAAGTTACGTGACGGCTGTAGTCGGCCTGTAAATTTCTGGGTGTATGAGGATTCGTGGAAGCAAAGAAAGTAGCTCAGCTTGGGACGTCCCTTTTCCTGTCTTTTCCGTCGACTAAATGTTTTGATTTCTCTACCGCAGTATCGGGCACCGAGAATCCATGCCCGAGACTGCGGACTAAGATTATCAATGGCCACTAGCTTTCTTGTACCCGACTGTTACCAAGCGAGGTTACCCGCAAAATAAACCCTAGTTACAGAAAGGTTAACGAGATTGTGCTTTCGTAAATATATGGTCCTTATACCTTTTTGTTTACAATTCACCTAATAGAAATTAAAAAAAAATTACCCCACTGAACAAAGAAAAAGGAACGCCGTTCCTTTTTCCGTTCCTGTA
The DNA here is from genome assembly GCA_037355805.1 of Ixodes ricinus. NCBI lineage: Eukaryota > Metazoa > Arthropoda > Arachnida > Ixodida > Ixodidae > Ixodes > Ixodes ricinus. The sequence continues at coordinate 12,737 of JAZHYW010009687.1, forward strand.
GAAATGTAACGAGTTCCGGTTCCAGTTCCAGCGATGCAAAATCGAACCCCGGTGGCGTTCCTTCGTTCCTTTTAAAAGGAACGGGTTCTGTACAAGAGTGACCGGAACATTCCAGTAATGCAATCCAAAGAAAGATAAAAGGGACAAGCGCGGGCGGTGATCAAACCTTATCCAGTGGCGTGGGAGTCGAGCAAGCTGCTGACTCAGCTATTCGTACCCGGCATTATAAGTACCTTATAAGAATATATAAGATTATGTCAGATGTTATAAGAAACTTTTTACCAGTCTCTTATAACTTCTTAAATACCCGTTTTATTATTTGGTCATATACGTTTTTCTGACCAAGAAATCTTTTATAAATATAAGGTTTTTCAGTAGCGCCATGCCTTTAACTAAGAATATAGCTGCAAAAATGGAATAGAAATTTACGCTTTCGTAAATTTCCTCTGCACTTTTTCTCAGCTCAAATGATGCACGTATACGAACTTCAACGGATGAGTTTAAGTTTTTATAATCCATACTTTAAATTTGGGGGGGAGGGGGGGGGGTTGTAAAAATTGATGGACATTTTTAAGATATTTTCTCTGCAGCCTGTCTTGGCTCAAATAATATTGGAACTCAACACCTGCAGTTTATAATTTAATAAGCCATGCTTTTAACTGGGTATGGCTATAAAATTATGATAGTACTGTATGTTTTAAGATTTTGACTCCGCAGTGTGGCTCACTTTATATTGCATATAAGCGAAAACTAGGAAGTTTACACTATAGTTAATCTATGTTTACCAGTGAAAATGACCATTTAAATATTACTAATCACATTGTTATTTTTCAGCCGGATTTCATGCTCATTGAAAATTTGCGTGTGGCTACGCTTGTCTTGTACAAACCTCCCATTGTGAAAACATCTTTATCTCACTATTATTTATACGCTTGTGATTCCTGTCTTTACAATACGATTGTTGTATTTATAATTTTTTACGCAATTTTTTCGGTTACAATCACTACCTTTGGAGTGTCTTTTTAATTGCATGAATAACTGAGTGACCTTTTTGTATTCATTTCATTATGTATGCTTTGTATTAACGAAAATATTTAATTTCGAATAGTGCTGTGGCGATAGTATATTGTGAAATAGCATACTGTTAAAGCAGAGAATTTCTGCAATATTTTCAAATATTCACAAATAACTTCTTTTACGCGGCTGTCAAACTAGAGAGGCTGCGTATTTTGAGTGTTTTAATTTTGTTTTCTTTTTTGGGCGAATTGTGGCGTTTCAATAAAATTAAATTATTTTGCGATTGCCGTGCCACATCATGCGAGATTTACAGGCCTTGACGGACTCGATCATTTAACTTAAAAATATACAAGAATACAAAGCATATTGCATGTTACCGGAAGTTTCACCACACTTCGTGCGCATCCTGACCCAGTTCAAGCGGCATATGATGTCAAGCGGGAGAGAGCTTTCGTTATAATTTGTTTACGTTTGTCAGTGGGACTGACGGCGGATATAACATTCGACGTTTTTTCGATGTTGTAGGGCTGGGTGGAAGGACTAAGTGGAGGAAACGGCATTATTGCCTCAGTGAGTATAATTTCGCCGCTCAACCTGAGCACGTTCACATACAACACGTCTACTATTCTATTGCACCTTTATTAATGTCATCGGTTAAAATAACCCGCAAGTACACATGTACGCCTCTGAGAACCGAAGAGGTGACAGTGACCGTTCTTCGGGCATTGTGACTCTAAATTCTGTCTCCCTGGCGACTGGCACACAAGAATACACGTTGATTTCTATTTAATTAAATTGAGCTATGCGTTTCTAACCGCTGCTACTTGATTTTCTTCCAGTACGTTTGTTTCTCACGGAATACAACGAAAGTTACCTCGTTCCTAGAGTTCTATTTCTGATACGCGGACGCCTTGAAACCAACGTTACTAAAACATTCAGTTGGGAAACTCACCCTTGAAAAGGACCGCCCGCGTCCACCGAGGCAAACTAAACATAACAACCACTGTCTAGCGACTAGGCAAACATGAAAGTCAATGCAGTGAATAGGCACCACCGGCCTTGCGCGACTCGACCTGAACCGATACATGAAGACGTGCAGTTCCCGGAGTGGCCGCTGCGGGAGAAATGGCGGCGTTGCGATCGCCATTAGTTCGGTTCTCGTGTACGGATCGAAGCCACTTTTTCAAAGCAGGCTGTCGATGGCAGTTTCCCAGCTGAGTTGCTCTAGCCGCGTTGCTTGAAACACATGTCGCGATTTCTCTTGTCCATCTATAGTCGCTAAAAACAATATCCTCTTAGAAAGTTCATCAAGCAACATTGGCAGCCGCCATTTTAGGGGCACGGGCGTATGATTGGTTCCGAGTCCTCGTCGAACACTGACGCAACCCTGAGTCCAATACATGACCAGAGTACGTTTCAACAATGGCGGACTCCGATAATTGGCGCAGATGCCGTTAGATGGCGCGCACTTTCCTATGGCTCTAATCAGGAAGTCATAAGTATATACGTTGATGCGAAGTGAAAATTAACTAAAGGAAGAAAGTTTTACGGTTACTAAGCACTTTTTTTACTCGTTTTGCGTGGATTTGAACTCATGGAAAAAATATTGTCTAAAGTCAACCTTCCTTAAAAGATTGCGCGACGATCACAGGACGTCATGCGTTCAGACAGCGTCCGCTGTGCTGCTTATTCGACTATATGATGATGGCGATCGATTGACATGGCGCCAATCCTGCGTCGTACTGGCGATCTGATATCGAAATGACGGTAAGTTGATTTAGCGTCCATACGTTATTGAATAATAAAGGAGTTTGAGGTCGGGATGTGATTTCCAGTCAAATTTAGCAGGAAAACCAAATTGGTCTATAGCTCACGTGACGTCAACTTTTTCCGCTAAATCTAGCGGAGAAACTGGATTGGTGCCTAGGCCACGTGATGTAAATTCTCCCGCATAATTTAGCGGGGAACCTGAATTTGCTTACTCTCACGCAGTCGAAAATCAGGAAACTTCCACTAGCAGCTGACGCTGTAATAACGTAAAACTTTCAATATACGAAAAATTTCCAAGGTGGATTGTCCCTCACAGGAAGAAGACATCGCCTCCTTCCTGTCGTGTACACTCGCTGTGTGTACCTTTTTTGTATTAAACACAGGCGCTGACAGGTGTGGTGACAACCGTTATTGCGGACAAAACTGCAGTCTTGGACATCGTGCCAGTAGACGTCGTGGCCAATGTGCTCATTCTGGCAGCTTGCCAAGCATCACATGACGAGAGGTAGGACCACCTTGAAGTTGCCTGGACCCAACTACCATAGGCATTGATTCTGCTTGACATTGTTTGCCATTGATATTTAAGAAATACGATGGCTCGTATAATGGAAGAGCCGGCGTTCTGTGCGAAAATGGCGTTTCGTAGCTGTAATTGAACACTGGTTTGTTTCCGTGGACATTTCAGGATAGTCAAACTGCGGAGGTTGAGCGCGTCCCGGAGGATACATAGCTTTCGACATGCCGAGTCAGGTCTCATTTTGCTTTCAGATAACTGCATCTTTAACGCAGTGCAGAGGTTTTTTGTTTTTGTTTTTAAAAGTGCACGTTTTACCGTGCGTTAACGTTTTCCAGTGAGGATATCAAACAAGCGAATAGCATGACTTTCCTCCGCTTCTCCTCGTTGTCGTCTTTTTTTTTCTCTTCCTTATTTCCGGGAGGTCATAGGGACTGACAACAGCGCAGACCTTGACGGACAGCCAGAAGAATGCGTGCGTGGCTGCGTTCTGCTGTACGTCGTGAGCACGCTCCGACGTTCGGTTCAAGAGCTCTAGCCTAGGGTCACCTTCCCCGTTTCAGAAAGCGTCCAAGAGCGAACCGAAAGGGGAGAAAACCTTGTCTTGCGGGAAAAAGTGCGCAGAAATATGCGTGTTCTGTGCGGAATGCCCTTTACAGTGTTCACTTCAGAAGATGTGCAGATGGTTGCGGTGCTTATACGACATCCAAAGGCAGTCCGCCCACGCCATCTGAGTCTCCTTTCTCGCCTTGTGTGACGGTCCCGCCAGATATTGGTCGTACAAAAGAAAGTGTCTTTAGACGCGTTCGGAGCACATTTGCGCATGAGGCAAGCACGCTTCGAACGCACTTGAGCCGTGTCCGCAGACAATTTTCTCATCAGGTCTGAAGCGGGCACCGTGTCGTTTGTAAGATGTATGGGCAGTGTGACCCCGACATAAAGCCCGGGTCACACTGCTAATGCATCATACAAAAGACAGTCTGCAAACGGGAGTTACCACGATATTCGTGGTTCGAACGCCGTGTGTCACGTTTTCTCCTTAAACTCATCGCCAGGCGGCATTCGAAGCACAGATCTCGAGGCGACTCGCGTTCGAATCTGTACGCAGACCGACTTTGTAGGATGTGTTGGCAGTGCGAGACCGGCTTGAGACTCACTTGAGGCAGCCGCCGGAGGAGTGCTGACATGACTTCAACGCTGCACCGCCTCTGCTCAAAGACGGTAATAATAAACGACGCATTTTATCGTTGGAGTACTCGGGAGGAACCCATCCCCCAACAATACGATAACTCTCCTTCGGAGGCACAAACAAACAAAGGACATTCCGTGAAGTCAAATGCAACAAACAGCTGCATAATTGTTGCACCAGCAAGATAATCTGGCTCCAACAACAACAACAAAAAGTAACGTTTCACATTATCCGCAATTTTTTGTTTTGTTTTTAGAGCTCAGCTTTTAGGCGCCCGTTTCCGGGTTTCGCGGCGTCGCCATTGACGTCGGCGTCGGCATAACCGCGCTAAATTTAGCGGAAAAATTGACGTCAAGTTACCTCTATAACTCGATTCCCCACCAAATTTAGCGGTGAATTGAATTGCTGCTGAGGTCACATCACGTCGATTTTTCAGCTAAATTTAGCGGGGAAACTGTGGGAGAAGGGAGGCCACGGAGGAGGAGAATGGGGGATACGCTGGAGGAAGATGGGAGGGTACGAAGGAGAAGGCGAAGATACGGTGGAGGGGAGGGGAGAGGAGGAGAGGAGAGGAGGAAAGGAAGGGAGGACGAGGAGCAGAGGAGGAGGGAAGGGGAGGGGGTGCAGGAGAGGGAACGGAGGAGGAGGGGCATACCCTCCCTGAGTACCCTCCTCCTCGTGCTCAAAATCTGAGCTCTAATTTTGCGTTACAAGGATTTTCGAACGTCTTCCATTTTTTTTTCGTATTTAGATGGTTTTCCAGCCGTGTAGTCGAGTAGTCTGTCATGATAACCATGAATCACACGTAGCAAAGTGATTAAAGTTGGGGGATTACCCTACTGAAAGGACCGTGCGCACCCACTCGAACCATGTCACATAAAATGCGAAATACCCACAGGAAGAAAAATCAAAAAATAAGGTGGTTTTATGAGCGAACCTTAAAGTTTTATACGGTTCGAGATAATCTCCAATATCCTATTGGCCTATCATTGCTATACACACAAAACAAAACAAAATATTGTCAACGTTGCACGCCACATCAATTTATCTAAAATATCGATAATTATGAAGTTATTCCAGCAGGGTGGAAGAAAGCACAATTTATATCCCTTGTCACAATTACAAAAACACGGTAAATAACCATGGCAAAACATCTTATTGACCTATGAGTTCTTCAATGAGGAAAATGCGTAGAATATTTATTATACGGTTATTGTATATGTGCTAATATTTATGGGATTGGATCGTACGAATGCATGTGTTGCCTTTCTTTCAGTATGGTAACTGTTACAAATATTTACCGGACACTGCGCTCTAAGATGTCTGAATCCTCTACTTTCTCACAAGACACTTGAAAGGGCAATGGAAATAATTTAAGGGAGTCGCCCAGTGACGAGGCGGGAATCTATTCACGGACTTAAAAGAATATTCTGCCTTGTGCCTCCGAGCATGTGGTTCAACCAAGCTAAGTGCCATAGCGCAGGCTGGTTTGTTTTTTTGCTACGTCTGAACATAACTTCAGCCTCGTGATTCACCTTTCTTCTCTCGTAAATTGTAGTGATTGGCTTTATCGAGGGCTTTCTGGAAATTAGACGCATTCAATTGTCTAGAGGGTATGAGCATTCAGCATTCGCCAGGCGACGGCCCGACAATTTTTGCGTGTCAGCGCCGTCTTCGCCACTTTTTAGCACTCTTGCTGTGGTAACAAAGCTATTACTCCGCGGTGCAACAAGTAACGTGAAAGTACCAGGCCACACCATCTATACTTTTGTGGCAGTTAGGAACACCTCTTGACCTTTATGTGCACAATTCTGGCGGTTGCTCAATTGTGTCGCTGGCTTTGGGACTGGAGGCCTATAAAAGCACTTCAATTAATTTTTTTTTTCATCCGATTAGAAGGACGCCTCAGGAGCGGCTGAGACAGCATCCGCGGGTGTACAACTGTACAAGTGGCAGCATCAATAAGATTTTGTTGAGCGAGGTCGAACGCCTCACGAACGAGCTGGCGCGCAAGTACCCTCCCGAAACCTCCTTTGGTCGTCCAGGGCTTGAAATGACGACAAACCGAATCTACAAAGAGGCCGCCGTTTTTGTACGCAACTACATTCCGTCCTTGTTCTTGGACCTCTTCGGGCGGAGAACCGGCCGGAAAGAAAGGTAGGCATCATATTTTGTTCATCTTTTCTAGATTCAGCTGAGTATCTTTGTCGCTTTGATGAGGGAATTTGTGGAACCTACAGCACTTGCAAAGCATGTATGTACACTATCAAACCGTCCTTAGACGGTCCGCGAAAATTTCTTTCTCAGTGTATTACGCTGTGATTAAGTTCAGAGGTGCGGCTAGGTTTTAGTAACAAGTGAAAAAAAAACAACTTACCTCTTTAAGAAGAATTGACTACAGTTTTGGTTATTTTACAAAACGCGTTTAAATGAGGTAGCTTTATAGGGCGGTGACTAGGGCAGGACGACCAGTGGTATTTCAGTGCCTGGGGTGGGTGGTGCTTCCAGTTCAGATGGTGCCTAGGGCATGCTTTTTATGCAAACATTACGTCACACCATTGTCTCTTTCTGACGCAGCTCGTGCATCCCCTCAGCCAAAATCCGGATACAAAGCGCGTGCGCTAAATATTTCGGGGTCACTATAGAGGGGAATTGTGCTTTCCTGTCCTTTGCACTCCTCCTCGTTCCACGCGTTCGTTTTACACCACCTGTTTCTGCTCCTCTCTTTCGTGAACTTTCCACCCCTCTCTGCTCTGCGCGCTTTTTCCCATTACCTGTTTATGCTCCTCCCTTTCCCGCGTGCTGGGTCTGTAGCTAAGTCAGCAGCGCTCTGAACTTTCACGCGGGTGCCCGAAGTTCAATCCTTAAAACCAATAATCGTTTTTCTTCTTTGTAGCGGTTATGGTTTTACCGACGTACACAATCGTGCTTACGTGGTTGCGGAGGTAGCTTGGCCTTGTATAGCTACCTCTTTACTGCCGCTTAAAAAAACTGTTTCGGGCAATCCACGACAGCATTCGCGGACGATATATTGACTGTGCTCGCCTAGTTGTATCTACCACCGACAGGTGTCGGAAGCGTCAAGGGCGCGCCGGCGGCGAACTGAGTAGATCGTCTTCCATAACGCTTTGCTATGCAGGCGCGCGTCTCTCTAATGTTGAATCGTACAAGTATGAAAATTGATTCCTTTAAAATTAACGGAATAGGAAAACATCAATTTAAATACCTCATTTCTCCGAATTTGTGGGACGGAGATCTGTCGAGGCGCCGCATACTCTCGCGTCCTACGCCACGCCATCTCTTGGCAGCACATACAACTAGGCGAGCACGGTAATTTTATCGTCTGCGAATATTACCGTAGATTGCCCCCGCAGCAAGTTTTTTTTTCTTTTTTTTTAACCAGGTAAGTTCATACGTCAATATTTACACTCTAAGCTACCACCAACTAGCCGCACCTCTACAGTTAATCGGAGCGCCCTCTTGTGGTTTCCATTCGCGACGTCATGACCAATATTTGACACGCGGTAATTGGCAGGGTTTGGCCTCGCCGTGAAGCGGCGAATCGGCAGGCATTTATCAGTACACAGGAAGCTATGGTTTGGCCAATCGCAGATGCCAATCACAACAAATTTTGTTGTAGTTTTTTTTTTTTTGGTCGCGCACGGTTCCACTAGTGTCTTACAGTGTCCGCACGAGAGATGTGAACCTAGTTTGTAAAACTTTTCTGCGGTTTGCCGGCACCAAGCGAGACAAAAGTTTTATCTGATTCTGTGGCAGACGAAAATCGTGCGGTATGCGTGTTTTCTGGCGGTTTACATGTACACGATAATTCGGTGTTTCGCACCTCTCTGAAAGCGTCTGTCTGCAATCATCGCCATATCTCTTGGGTAAAGATTCTAAAAGCTAAACTTGTTTAAAGATATTCAGCTTATGAGTACCAAAGCCGTCCCCGTATCGGCATTTAAATACATTTTTTTAAACCATGCCCTACCCTATTGTAGAAAAACCATACGCACCCATACAAGCCATTGTATCAAATACCAAAAGAAGGAATTATTTGCCCCGTTATGCGCATTTTTCTTAATAAAGAAAGCACAGGTTAATTTAAAGCTTGGCCATGGTAACCTAGTTTACTTCCCTCGTCCGACTGCACACGAATGGCACTGTTTTGTTCCGTCCTCTTAAATATATGCATATATTTTTTTAATTTGTAATATCATCATTGAGAACATGTGGCGCACAGCTCCAATGATACTCTGCTGTTTTTACGTGCATAATGCGGGTGTAAGATAAATCAGATAGTCTTCAATCATTTAAGTGCTCTGATGTCAAGTGATAAAAATACCTAATTTGTAGATATTTGCTCGTGTGGTAATATGCAATATGGTTCGCATGGGTTCCTATTTTTTTCATGTCGTTTTAGCAGGATAAATACAGCGTAAAATACATTTCTGACAGCCTCCTAATAACTTGCGGATTCTAATCTCTACATACAGGAGGGTGGAAGTTCTGGAAAAATACAAGAAGTTTTTTGAGGTAGCCACCTTCTTCGGTCTTCGCTCCTGGAAATTTTCATGCGACAATTTTCTTCAGCTACATGAGAACTGCACCCCGCAGGACAAAGAAGTTGGTAACCTCTCCTTCAGTTGTACTATGGTGCCTGAAACACGTCTTCAACTGGTGTGTTTTACAGGATCCTAAAATGTAATCCCTAGAGTTCCGCCTGGTGACGTCGTAAGATGAATCATTCTGCTGGACCTTGTTCTACAGTCAGGTCGTTCACAGATAGATTTAGCATCCAGAGGTTGGGATGCTGCGACGACGGGGACCCTCGCGTACGCTCGCCTTTTTAGCGAGCATTTCTCTGACCTACCACAAGGTTCGCGACGTCCGACGGCTGGAAAAACCGGCTCCTATCATGTCATTCGTTAAAACTTCGAGGTCATTTTTGATGCATGGATGGTATAGGACGCAGAATGCACCACTGGAAGACATGTTGCAGGCACCGTAATCTTTCCTACACTTTTTTCATCGTGTTGAATGTCACGTTTCGGAGATACGGTGCTTAGATGTATTGCGCCGCTGTGTTATTAGGTCGCATGAATCGGTCATGTTTCTTGACGCATTCCAAAATTTAAATGTGTAACTAATTAGGGTGGGAAGTTTCTTTTTTTAAATTTACTGTGTGCTTCATTACCGAAATTATGTTGAGTGTCATTTGCGGAAACTCTCCAAACCATTTACCGCAGTGCATAAAAAATGACGAGTTCATATTTCTGCGTGTTGTTATTCAAAACTTTAAACAGTTTAGAACTTCGCAGTAGCTACCAAACGCACTCGTTCTTATGAATTATCAATGGGGATCTGCGGATACTCTTCTCGAGAACTTCGAATTTCTTTGCAGAAGTAGATTTATGAGACGTCAGAAAGCTTGTAGGACTCTACTTTCCTGGACATGTGAGGCACATTAAACTCTACATAAGTTTTTTTTTTTTTCAATAAGAGCTGTTTTGAACACAGTGTGCGTGAAATACTCATTAGAGGATTCTGTTTCGGTGCTTTCCTGAACCTGGAATGGTCCCATAATTGCCAAATCCGAGACGCTAAAAGTTCATTGAAATTCAGCTGCAATATTTAAACGCGGAATAGGACAAAATATATCAATTTAGCATCTTTTGTTTTCAAAAAGTGCTGAAGAGGATAAAATGCCCTGTTAGTCTCACTTGTGCATGTTTTCATCTTGCGTGCATATTAAGACAGTGCGAAAAATAAATATTGAGTTTACTATTCCGGCATTTCGCTTTTCACAGATCTTTTATACCGACATTCGCCCCTCAATTGGGAAAGCTACTGGGAGGATTACGTGAAGGGAATACGACGCCACGTGTTGGAGCAGGAACCACCAACGATTGCTGACAGGCAAAAGCAAACCGAACGGTAAATGTTGTATACCATAAACTGCACCCATACGATCATGTTGATATAATTTCATTTTCTTTGCCTATGGTCCCAGATAAAATTCCTGAACACGCAACTCAGCTCCCGTGCGGAGCTGATTTGCTCTCGGGAAATGCATTCATCCATCTTGAAATCAAAAGAAATGTGCAAAAGTATGTGGGAAAGCCTCTCTTCACGTGTGCAGGAGCCGTGCTCCGACGGATGCTGCTGGTGATTTGCCCTCGGTATTTCCGTTCTCATTTTGGCGACCAGATCGCACTTGTTTACAAGCCTGCAAAAAGTATTTCGCCGAGGTATTTATAAAACACGCCAGGCAACGTGACAGGCGAAGAAACCTTCAAGTACACTTTTGAAAAAGCATGTCCGTGCATTGTTTGTGGCTCAGCGGATGCAAATTAACTATAAATTTTTTTTTATTGCAGTATGCACACTAACTCCGCCTGCAGGCGTGAGATGTGGGAACTATGGCAATGAGGCATCTAGTGTACATGGACTGCTAGCTAATTTGTAGTTTAGCGTTTACAACAAACTGTAATATCGGATATATGTACGCGTGTTAAAGTTCACCTGCTTAAAATAAAGGCGGTGTGTCGGAAACCCAGTGCTTTAAAATAAACTCTGGTTACTCAAGTTATTCCTTTAAAAATCGGCGAAATTATGAACAATTAGAAACAAGCTTTCCCACCAGTCTGAAGAAACAAATATTTAATATATTAAATAATTGGGGATACTGTGGGACTATGATCTACTGGCTCCGGATGTAAAAGCAAACCAGTTTGTGTGCACGCTTTTTTTTTTGTAGACATCGTTTTTCACGTCATTCTGTTCATACGCTAACTTCATCGTGCACTGGAGGCTGAAACGCTCTTGGGTCTTTATTGCACACATTTTTGCATCCATACGACGACAAACTTCAGAGAAATGGATGATATACGGCCTCATCTAAAACCAAAGAACATGGACACCGTCGGCTAGCTCCTAAGTCAGCGGTTCGTGGCTGACGGAAATGCAGTGCGGCGGTAGCGAAGACTTTCATGCACAGCACTGTTGTTTTTGTTTTGTCACGTGATGGAATTAGGCGATTAGCGGCAGAACGGCGCTGGGAAAACAGGCGCAAAACTATGACTCCCCTACGTGGAGCCTATCTAGGTACGCTAATGAGAGCTACTTGCCTATATATCACACCATCGATTTTGGCATCAAGGAATGTTTCTGATTGTCTAGAATAGATTATTTACAGCGGTTATCACACTTGTCAATAACGCGAGAGGACGCGGCTTTCTTCGGCGGTCCCTATATTAGATTAGACGTTCACAAGCAGGCGCGCTTCGAGGGCTGAGTCTGGCCACCGTGGATGAAAAACGCTTTGTTTCGGCGACAGTCTTGAAGCCGTGGGTACGCCTCACCCATGCTCGATTATCAGACGATCTACACACACCACCAGCAAGATGGCGGTGAACAGAGGCTGTACTTGCAAACTCTTCGAACGCCCGGCCTCCAGAACGCGCTCCATGCCTTCGCCCGTGCTTTGGCTGCGCGAGTGCGCAATGCGCAAGAGACGCCTTAAACGTTTTCGAATGCATGAAGCTGGCGCTGCAGGTGGGACAACTCAGAGCCGTATATGTGGAGAGTTCGGCCAGTGATAGGGAAGTATAGCAGACAAAGGGGATTCGACATTGGCCGTTAGCGCTCTGGGCGTGTTCTAGGACGCCTCTCACAAATTCGAATGTAGCACACCAGAAGCCGGAAATAATACCCTGGCGGTGGTCGCGAGAAACGAAATTAATAAGTTCGCGGGAATAATTCTCAGTGACCGAAAATATGGTGCGCGTGATGTTGCAATCACGGTCATTTAAAATCATGGTGGAAGAGCGCGACTAGCGGAACGATCGACATAATCCGTACGCCAGGCGCCGAGAGCCGGGAATCTGCCATCCGAGCGGTCACACTCCGCCCGAACAAAACAGAGTTCGAGCGGCACATTCGTTTCTTACATTTTTCTGCGTGATCATGATCGAAACATAACGTTCACCCTTTTTTTAACCATGAAGGGTTACTACACTTCACTCTTACGCGCCTATTAAAACCGCATACCTATGATTAAAACTGTTTTTCACTACTACCAATACGCCTCGCAAGTGGGCTCATTTTCGTCTTCTGCGCATGAGAAAGGAAGTAGCGGTGACGTCACAACGCCGAGCCCTGATTGGCTGATCGCGGTCCCCTATCTGAGCGTCGTCTGCTCCTTTGCAACAACGTCTGCTCGCAACGTCGTCTGCGTCTGTCTTACCTTTCCTGCGACTTTCGGAAGTGCAGTCTTTACGAGCGAGCTCGACTTCGCCTTTCAGAGAAGGCAGACGAAATAACTCGAGCGGTTCGTTGTTTTTGTCGAACAACTAGCAGACGCGCATCAAGGAGGGAAGTCAAAGTACTCACTGGCGAGGTGTCCCGAGACGCCGAGGTTTGTTTGCTAAGAACCGAGAGTGAGCGTGTTAGTGTCCGCAAGTTCCCTCCCAAATACTTTTCCCCCTTTCGTGTACGGCAAGACTCCTCATTCTTTAACGGCGTCGGCGGGTTGGCGCAGTTAACGTCGTCTGCTTTACGTCTGCTAGTCAAAGCGATGTCTCCTTTACCTTTCCTGCGTCTGTCGGATATTCACCGCTTTTTCACCGGCGAGAGTCACCGTTGCCTCGGAAAACAAGGAGATGACAAGAGGAAGAGATTGACCTCTTAATCTAAAATTGAGGTCAGTGATCACAGTATAATACGGGAAGGGTTCACAAGGGTCGCGCGGGCACATTCCATTCAGCACACCAGCCGGTCGTGGGCAGACGGTCACCGAGTCGGAGTGGCTGCTAGGCCTATCTGCCGAGTTCGCTTGGTCGGTGTCGGTGGAATCGTAGCCGTTGGAGCTTTTCCCGGGTGTTTGTGGATCCAGCGTTCTTGTTCGTCGTGGTCTGGTTCAAGTACTTTTACTTTTTTCTTGCTGCTTGAAGTCGGGACGCGAGAGAAGCGCACATAGAAAAATAAACGTCCGTTGGTCGTCGCGACCGCGACGCTGTCGGCCATGCTGATTTGATCGTAACAAGTGCGTAGCTTCGGAGCTGTCGTAGGATTTTGTCGTAACCTGCGCAAAACTTACGAAAATTTCGGTTCGTGAATACGAATTTGTTTTTAAGTTTTGTCTTACGCATATTTTTGGCGTAAGATAGTTTCGTGAATCTGGCCTCTCCACTTGCAAAAGTCGCAGGAAAGGTAAGACAGACGCAGACGACGTTGCGAGCAGACGACGTTGCAAAGGAGCAGACGACGCTCAGATAGGGGATCGCGATCAGCCAATCAGGGCTCGGCGTTCTGACGTCACCGCTACCCCCTGCGCGAGAAGCAGACGAACTTGCCCTCCGCATTGACTCCACGCTCGCCCAAGCGCGTCGTGTGTCCGAAGGCGGCGTTCACTGGCGGCCATAGTTGTCCGTCCCTGCTCATCGAGAGCTTAACATTAGCTTCTCAACGCTTCTGCAGCGTGCATTGCACACCACCGAGGTTCTAGCTTTCAGAAGATAAGTCGGGGCTCGTTTTGAGCACATTCCGGATTCCCTGACTAGTTTCGTCCGCTCAACGGGGATCGGCTGTTACAATTAGCCTCCTCACCCTACTCTTCCATAATCACCTTCCCTTCACGACTAGATGACTTTATCGAGATATCGTGATGTATCCCTTCCTTTAATAACTATGTTTTGTCATTCACTCACCTGCGCTCGGACTGCGTTCATCGTGGTTAACTCACTTTTCGTCCGGCAACATTATGAACGTGTATTAATATTTGCTGTAGACATTTGATATCTACGAATCAAAGCGCTAAAATAGCCCTTACCTGCACTCTAAGAAAAAAAGGAGGAGAAAGGTAGCAACGGCGACTGTTCCTCCTTGTTGTGGTCAAGTTGCCCAGAGAAGGGAGGAACGGAAGTTTGGATGAAAGGAGGAGATCCAGTTCCTCCCTGTTCAGTTGGCGCAGGGGTAGAACATCGCGCTACTGACCAAGTGGTCGAAGGTTCGATCCCTGGAAGGAGCGGTGTTTTTTTTTTTTTTTTCGTTAAATTTTTTTAATTTTTTTATTTACCAAAACAGGCATAAACAAACCCAGACCGATGGAAGGAAAATTAAAGTCCTTATTATCCACCGACGCCAAGGAAAACTATACAAATATCATTGCTACAAGCTTCATCAGCGCGCTGTTTGATAAACAAGATTTGGGCACCCAGGTTGGATCTAAGCCGTTTACGCAGGGGCCAAGACGACGAGGTCGGTCCTTCAGTCGTTTCTTTTGCCGCGGCGTTTTTGGCATTCACAAAGAAAGAGTTTAAACACATCCGTCATAAACCGCTAAGCTTCGAAACGATGCCGACACTGCTACGTACACTGGGCGGCTGCGATCAGCTGCGATAGCGGCGGGCTTCGGGCCTCGGCCTCTTCGGCCACATTTCGTAACTCGGCTGCCTCGGCCGCCTCGACCGCCGGGCCCTGACCCTGCACTCTAAGAAAAAATGGAGGTAAAAGGCAGCAACGGCGCGTCTTCCTCCCTTCTACTGACGCGCCCCCAAGCGGACTCGAGAAGAAGGGAGGCATCTTCTTTCGGTTTCGTTTTTCGAGCACGTCGCGCACGTTGTTTAATAAATGTTGTTGAGTTGATTGAGCTTCAGCGGCAGCGAAGGCCGCCGTTAATACCGTCTTCTAGTCCAAGCGTGCAGAACATTTCGGTTGCATTGACGTTTTTATCACTATTTTTTTTCAAACGAACAAATGAAGCCGCTAGAAACAGCGAAGTTCCGGAGCAGTGCCAGCAGCGCTACGTACACTGGGTAAGATGGCCGTCTCTGGATTGCGGGAGGTACGCGGAACTAAAGCGGAACTACAGTAGCGGAACCACGCGGATCTGTATCGACGTTTTCGACGTTATGGAAATCGCAGGAACTGTGTCCAAGGCAGGCAGGTTTTCCTGCCGGCTGCCTGGTGCTGAGTTCGGCAGCCGGCAGGTTTTCCTGCCGGCTGCCGTGCTGAGTTCGGTTCTGTTTTCCCGTGCCGAGTGCCAACCGGCGTTCAACGTGGTTCTGTATTTCTGCGTGTCGGCAACGTAGCAGCAACATCGTGATGGCAGTGTTGTGCGTAGTGAACAGAAGACTGGAATTATCGCCGATGTGACCGTGTGTTCGCGTATCAGTGGTGTAACAACAAGATGAGATGACGTAAACTGTCGGGCATTGATGCCGCTGGTCGGGCCGTGATCGGAGGGGGCGGGGTGTCGCAGGTTGACATTCCCCTTTACATTAAAGAGTTTAAGACCACTTGAGAAATTAGGTGCAGTCGATCGACGTGCGGATAATCATGTTGGAACGCTGGTCTGAACGGTAAGCTCCTATCGTACAGTGGCCAATGTGACTGTCGGTCCCCGAGAGCGATTGCGCTCTGGTGAAAATACTGAACAGTACGAAATAATGACGGAAAGTACTATATTTACAATGAAATTTTAGCATAAAAAAACGTAAAATCGAAAAAAAAGTTATCCTTTATTTTGCTGTTTAAATATACTACGGTTCCTGGAGAAACTGCCCTCCAAGTGGCGCGCTGGGATGAGCGCTAGACGTTTTCGAGCTCGCCACGGGGTAGCTCCGTACACTTAACACCTGCCGCAAGTCGCGGCTTCGACTGCATTCAAGTTGATCGAAAAGCGATCTCTCTGCCCGTGAAGCATCACTTCCAGCTGAGTGAATATCCGCTCTACACAGATTAATTCTAGACGGCAATTGCAGCCGTGCGCGAACAGCACAAATAGTAAAACAAACACTACAATAGAAATACTGGCTCGGAAGTGCCGTGCGGGGAAACAAACCCAGGCTTGGAACCGCATTGGAGCGGCTCGATTTATTGGCTTTCAAATAATTACGGCATGATCGAGCATTTCTTTTTAATAAGAGATTCATCCCCTGAGCCATTAAAAATACTCTCAGATGTATGACATTGCTGGAAAAAAATCAACATGCTGGGAATATTTTTTATTGCTTAAAGAGTCACCGAAAAATTCCGTACGTTCAAAACGACCACTATAAAAGACGGAAACGCAGAGCTCGGGAGTAGTGATCGGGTTAGTGTGCTGTTGTATTGTTGTTTGTATGCTGTTGTATTGATGTTTGTGTGTATGTGTATGCGCTCTATGTATGTTCAGCTGATGCTTGTACCGTAGAACGCGTAATATGTCTACCTGTGTGAAAGAGAGGGTCCCGAAGCGCAATGGTGGCGTCAGAAAATAAAATATTTTTTGTAGAACATGAATTTGGGGGTAACTAGCGCCACCTAGCCTAGCTACTTGCGATCAATCTGCTTGACCCTGCCATCTGGTGGCAAGCGATTTAACCTCCTTTTTTTACGCTACGCGGCTACGCCATAATTTCGTGTTACCGTGCTGAAACGAGCCAAGAGGCTGCTTCGGATTTGCTTTTTTTTGAGAGCGGCTTTTGGTTTTGCGGGCGAATGGTTTACCACTCCTTCGTGATGTGCGGTTGACGCAACGGTTGACGAAGGAATTGTGGCTCGAGGAATAGCAAAGGTAAGACAAAGTGCGCGAACTGGGTGCCGGTTGTCTCCGTTTAACATCGCAGTGCTGACGATGAGACGACTGAGTGACTGCATGCTTTCGAAACGTAAGTTTCTTTACCTGCAGGGGGAAGCCGGCTTCGGAAATAAATACAGTTCGCGGAAAGCTCGTGTTACGTTTTTATTTGCTGCTCCTCTCGCTCCGTACAATAGACTTCGTGTTCTCGTTAAGCCTTATAGACCCTTTCCTAAATTCAGTGCCATCTGGTGGTTCGTATAGCAGTTTAGGTTTTGCCATATCAATGGCGGATATGAAATTGTATTGGCACCGTCACTTTCGCAAGTCAACGGCACGCGAAGAATTGTTCAATGTGAGTTCTTTCTCGATCACTTTCAGTTCGATGGTGACCAAGAACCTGCAGTCAGAACAAAGCTCCAACCCACACCGATGCCTCGAGAACATTCTATACACCAAAGGGCTTTAAAGCCGATTGTGTGCCGTCCACAGATTGACTGAATCTGAGTTATTAGAAATGAACGCTTACGTAGCTCTTGTGTTCCATTCCTACGTCGCGTCGTACAAACCCCCGAATGTACAGGCCTCGCATCATTCGCTTAGGAGCATCTTCAACGTCTTCCTTTATCAGCAAGGAGGTTGTTTATCAGTCACTAGAAGGCCGCCATTGGTATGGCACAGATGCCGTTCCACAGATGATGATAGTGATCAAAGTGGCCAGACTGAATTTCTGAAAGGGTCTATTGAGCTCGATTTGCCTCGATTCGTGGCCGCCATAATGAGATGCAATCGACGGAGGAACTTTTGCTCCCCTGCTTTAGGGACGAAAGTTCCTCCATTTCTGAAGGAACATATGTGTCAAGAGCGTTCCTCCCTTTAGGGAGGACTATAGTGACCCTTTTTTCTAAGAGTGTGGCTGATCGGAACTGCTCTTGCGACTAGGCCAGGCGTACGTTTTGCAGTACCGCGGTACGAGCTTTGCATCGCATGATTGGCATGCAGCTGACCACAAGGGCTGCCATTATGCTCGAGCCGGTTGTTTTCCGTTTTGCCGTGGACCCCCAAAACAAATCTTTGAGTTAAGCTATCTACAAAACTGCACGAGGCATCGAAAAAAAAATGTCGCCTCGTAAGTAAGGGACACTTCCTTCACTATAAACAGTCGTAACCCTTCTCATATATTTTAATGCGGTATGAACCGAACATTTTGAAAAGTATTAACGCAAACCGGACCGTTCTTTTCTTTTTCAGGCAGTGATTTTTGCAGGGGAAGGTGATATGGCTCAGCAGCTTTACAGATCTCCGACAATGGTCACTGGTTTCTGCAGTAGCCCACTTCAAGAAGCACCCGTAATGTTTGCACCGTCCCCCACTGGTTGCTGAGTCACCGACAAGATGAGAAGAGCAGGAGGAGCTTTAGTTTACCCGCCCCCGGCACGAGATTCCTGCTTTCGACAGTACTTCGGAATCCCCTGAACGTTGAGCGCGTGCGCCAAACCAAAGCACGGTCGAAGACATGGATAACGTGCTGTACACTTGGCGTTCGGAAGACACACCCTGCCGTTCTTATTCTGCCAGTGACTATACTAATATGTATTCCGTCACATTAAAACAAAGCTACTTGCGCTTAGACTTCATGTCCCGGAAAACCGCGTTTCAAACACTTGTTCCTTGAACGGATTCCATTTACGAACACAGAGCAACACCATTACGTGCTGCATAATGAAAATTGTAAAAAAAAAGCTTTCTAAGGCATTTCTATGCAAATTAAGTTTTGGTTTTTAATACACACACCAAAAATAAACATCCTTTGTGAGTGTATGGAACGCACATGAATAAATAAATAGCATGTAAACAAGAATGGTAGCGACCTTAATTTATCTCTAAAGTCGTATATTACAGAATGGCGTCGTTGCTTTTTATTTTTGTTTAGCACGGTTACGTCGGCGTCGGCGTAACCGCGCTAGATTTAGCTGGAAAATTCACATCCCGTGACATCAACACCAATTTAATTCCCCGCTATATTTTTTACAATTTTTGCGCCAGATCTAGGAAAATTGACGTCACGGGTGCTCGACACCATTTTAATTGGATGAAAAAGAAGTGCGCCTGTATAGGGATGTTCCTTTTCTAAGCTCTACTTATTTTCCTGATAAGTTTGCAATATCTCTATCTGCCGGTCTGGAATGGGGCCAATAACCGGAGAGTTTACGTCCTGGTCGGCAATTTCACCAAGCATGACGCATCCAGACGCTTGACGACATCGCCCAACTTGACGGACAGGGTTCGTCTCAAAGGGGAAGGTAAGCCTAACCAGAAAGTCTGCGATGCCGACGCAGCACGTGAGATGCATGAAATACACTGGGGATAAAGTAGCGATGAAACCTTGCAAAGGGGAACAAGAAAACGGAAGGCGAACGAGGACCTGGCGACAAACCTCGCGGAAAGCGAGGACAATGGTCACCCCACAACTGTCTCAGGAAAACACCGTCAACTACGAAGAGTCCTTGCGACGCTTCTAGCAGAGGAATCTCAAGAAAATCTCATTACGAAAATCTTGGGCCTCCTTACGGAAATCACCGCGAAAGAGAAAGCTTCGACGAAACGATCGAAAACTCTCAAGGAAACAAAAACGGCCAAAGACTCTCACACCTCGAACGCAAAGCCTACTGCTACGCCTAGGCAAGAGAGCCGTTCGAAGTCTATGTCAGCGCCACGCCAGCAGGAGAATGACACAACGACCCCCGGTGAGCAGCAGCCATTACGGCAGCCGCAACCCAGAGGACACATCGAAGGGTGGGCAGGATGAAAACGCCGCGGACAATGACGACGACGACTTCATCAAAGTTAGAAACAAGCGCGAGTGACCCAGAAAGGAACCGCAGCCAGATACACAAAAGCCAAGCGAACATCTCAAGGACGTCAGGACTCACACAAAATCTAAGACACCCATGGGAGAGTGGAAACTCGAAATACAAGGCTACCTAGAGAAGACACTAGAAATTAAATTTAAGGATGTCACTCTCAAATATTTTCGCAAATCTTATACCATATACGTACGCACAGACTCAAAGGAGGTCCTCCAGAAAATAATGAAGAAATCTTCGGATTTCTGGAATGGCTGGATTGTTCATCTGCTCCAGACATATCCAAAAGATCAAAAGCGATACTGCAGGGATTTTAACATTCAGCACGTAGCGTGGGGCTACAGGAAGAGTTCCAAGACAGGCAAAGAACTTTATGAGGAGATGACGCAGCACGGCATTAGGCTAATGAACAAGGAAGGCGTAAAGACGAGAACCGGACTGGGGCAAAAGTCAGGATACGTCTCCGGATTTGACTTGGACAAATAAGAAATTTGTGAAACAACAAAAGTGGAAATGTGGTCCAGACGCATGGGGCAGTGATCACCTCCCGATTTCGTGAAGATGTCACTAACTAAACAAAAAAAGAAAGAACGTGAATAACAAGAGAGTCACGCTTACGGAGAACTGGGACGAGTACAGAAAAGCACTTACTTCCCTAGCAAAGGACGACACCTCTTTCGAAAAACACCTCACTGACGCCCTTAAGGTCGCCACCTTAATCAAGGAGGTAGACGAGGATACTCCGGTACCCGATCTCTATCTTCTAAAGTTGTTGCGCAAAGCGACTGCAAGCACTACAAGCGTACAGGAAGAGACCCAGACCGGTGTACGGCCACAGAAAGGTTACCAAAATAACGAGCGAAGCCAGGTACATATTACGCGAAACGACTAAAGCACAAACGATGGCTAGACTACAGCGCCTGTCTCTCGGAGAAGACGTCCATAACTGCGTTATGGGCAACCTGCAGAGCCATGATGGGCAAAAAGAAGAATAAAAAAGCTCCCAAATCCATGGCACATAGAGCGAACAGGACAGGAGAAGAAAAGGTGAAAGAAGCCGGAAATATTTTTCCCACAGCGCAGCCACTGCCAAGACGTACGGAATGCGACGAACGTGAAATGCTGGCTCCTGACGACAGAATGGATTCACCGTTGACTAAAGGTGAATTCCAAGCAGCCCTCACAAGCGGCAAACAGCGGACAGTACCCGATCACGACAAAGTTACAGTACAAATGATCAGGAACCTGCCGGAGGAAACAAAGGAGGCCCTCCCTGAGAAAATCAACGAAGTGTGGGAACGTGGGG
Source organism: Ixodes ricinus (assembly GCA_037355805.1). Lineage (NCBI taxonomy): Eukaryota > Metazoa > Arthropoda > Arachnida > Ixodida > Ixodidae > Ixodes > Ixodes ricinus. The sequence continues at coordinate 33,962 of JAZHYW010009687.1, forward strand.
AGATTCTTACCGAATGGAAATATTCAATAGTTATACCGATCCCGAAACCTGGTAAAGAACACACAGCCCTTGCCAACTACAGCCCTATCTCGTTACCGCCATGTGTTTGTAAACTCATGGAACGTATGGTTCTCGATAGGCTCAACTGGTACCTGGAAAGGAACACCAAAGCCTTCCACCCTGCCCAAACCGGCTTTCGAGCCAACATGGGTACACAGGAAAGCTTGCTGCTTATTTCAAAAGAAATGTGCAAGACAGACAAGCCTCTAGGCACAGATACAAATACCATCGTAGCAATCGATGTTCGAAAGGCCTTTGATTCCGTGCCCCATACATCAGTCATCAGAGAGGCGATAATGTTGGGAGTAGACTGCCGGGTACTCGACTTTATTAAATCGTTGCTCAAAAACCGAACATACTCTATTCGCTACGCAGAATTTACCAGCGCACCGGTGAGAAACGGAGTCGGAGTACCACAGGGCTCCGTCGTGTCAAAACTCCCCATTAAAATAGCTATCGTCAATTTCCCGAAGCTACTTTACAAGATCCCCAACTTGAAGTTCACAGTGCACGCAGATGACGTGACGATCTAGAATACCCACGGAGCCCAAACGACGCAGCAATCCACCTTACAGAGCAGACTTGGTGCTGTCGATTCCCATCTCAACGAGGTTGGTCTTAGAGCGTCCTCAGAAAAGACCACGTATATGGTGGTGGCCTCAAGAAAACAAAGAATAGCGGACGTCAAGAGTAGGATCGTTCTATCGCTAGATGGGAAACGCATCCAACAATCAGAGACCATCAAAATCCTCGGCGTCACAATTGATGACACTGGTGGCGCAGAGGAATGGATCAATGCAACACAGAAACGGTGCCACGTGGCGCTGGGAATCATCAGACGAACCTGCTCAATTCAAGACGGAGCATCGGAAGAAGTAGCGCGAAGAATGGTCAAGGCACTATTCGTTTCAAGGGTGTGTTACGGCGCACAACACTTTAAACTGACAAAACGCCAGTGGTCCAAGCTAGAGACTTTAAACAATCATGCCATGAGAATGATCACGGGTCTGCCGCGATTTACTCCCCTGAACAAGTTACGGCAATACGCCCAACTCAACTCCATGCGGGAAAAGGTGGAGACAAGAGAGAAGGTACACATCGAGCGACTGAAACACACAGATGCCGGTAGAGGCATACTAGGACAAACAAACATGGCATACACTGGCATACACCTTGGCTTCACTACCAAGAGAGAATACGCCATGGATATCGCATCTTGACATCACTGACGGAAGACCAACAACGCAAGCAAACGCGAACCTTCAGAATGAGGCAAGGAAAAGGCTAGCAAAGCCCCATCATAAGAGGGTCCAATGCTGGGAAGACCCCTCGAGGATCCTGGCAATATACACAAACGCGGCGCATGATGCCGGTGCTAATGTGGCATGTGCTGCAGTAGTCATACCCAGACTCTGCAAGACGCACTCAAAACTCCTTTCCAGGGAGACAACTGTCAAGGGTGGTGAGATCTCCGCAATTTCCCTGGCACTCGAAACTATCAAGGACCTACGGAAATCATAAGCAGCAACGCCGGTAGACGTACGCATCTTCGCGGATTCAGTCGAAGCTATTTCGGAATGCGAAAAAAGTTTCAGCGCCAGCAGAAAAGTGAAGCTGATAAAAAATGCATCGGTGAACTTCGACAGCTGGGCACCAATACAAAGATATCCTGGGTTCCCGCACACATGGGAATCGAGGGCAACGAGAATGCTCACGCACCGACTCGCGCGTTTCTTCTGTCTCTCCTCCGCGAGTCCAAGCGTGAGATTCCACACTTAACAAACCATGACTATACGCACGGCCTCCGATAGGAGCAGATCGTGCCAGAGAAATGGAGACTGAATATGACCCGGAAGAAGAGCGGTAACTTGTCAAACTGGAGTCTAGGGAGGAACTCAGAGAGCTCCTCCCAGACGCACCGGGAGCAATTCCTCGACGTTTAGTCCGAAGAGAAAGAATTATTCTAACGAGAATACAAACAAACACAACATGTACGCCAGCGCGAATAGCCTCCTGGTCGCGATCACCCTCCTCTTCAAACCATGGCCGATGCAATTTCTGAAACGACAACACGAAGAAGGCCGACCAAACACACCTCATCTGGGACTGTCCTTGACTAGAGGCATGCACAAGAAAACACAAACCGACGGAAATCATCGCACTGGAGGGGTGGACCCACCCATCAGGTCCCTGTGACAAATCAAGAAAAAGACAATAAACTCGCTGCTTAAATTCATCTTCGAGGCTGGCCTGGACGTCTACTACTATTTTTTTTAAGTACCTCTTTTCCTATAATTTATAAAGTGTTCCACCCCTTCCTTTCTCGCCCAATGTGCCAGCGTCCAAGGCAAGAGCTACTCGACGCACTCCCCTATTTCCTTCATCCTGTACTATGGTCAATAAAGCGCTCACAGCATCGCCAATTCAACTCCCCGCTAAATTAAACAGGAAAATTCTGTTTATCCGCTAGATTTAGCGGAGAAAGTAAGTTTCTTCACAATATTTAGCGGGAAATTTACGTCACATGACCAATTCAGTTTCCCATTTAGCGGGGAATTGGATTGGTGTTGACGACAGGTGACGTCAATTTTCCCGCTGAACCTTGCCGAGAAACTGGATTCGTTCAAAGGTGACGTGACGTGACGACATGTGGCGACACTTTCCCCGCTAAATTTAGCGGGGAAACTGAATTGAAGAAGGAGGGGAGAGAAGGGGAATAATGAGAAGAAGGGGAGGAGAAGAGGGTACTGAGGAAGAGGAGGAGGGCATACCCTCCCCTCCGTACCCTCCGTTGCTATTCCTCAAGAGCCGCGCTCTAATTTCACATTACAGAGATTTGTAAACGTCTATAGTTTTTTGTTGTTGTAATAAGTCACATCCAGACTGTCGCCGCAAAATGGTTTGACGTGGGGTGAGTTAATATTTTCGTAATGAGCCGTCGCAGACTAGCTGCCGCGAAATGCATGAAGGGGTCGGCCGACCTGTGATAAACGCGCGACTAAATGCAGTTTCAGTGTTCAATTCGCGTAACGAGAGTCGGTGATATGCTAGTGTCGATGAAACCTGCGTTCATGAAACATGTATCCATGAAAAGTTTTCTATGAAACGTGTTCCACGAAAGCCGGGAAAATAAGAAATTCAGTATTTTACCGACAGATGTCCGATGGTTTCGGGCAGCTAATGCGAGGACACTGCCGGTAGAATTTCGGGTAAATTACTCAGCCGGCTGCGGCAGAATAGACACAACCGAAATCTAAAGGTAATCTGGAAGAGTACCCGCAGACGAACGATCAATCGTTGCCAACATGTAGGTTGCAGTGCACTTAGCATAAGAAAAGCGAACTTGAAAGATGTAATCTGATATATGTGTCAACACCGGCGCTGCACAACGACCACACAAACACAAAACCAAAGAAGGGCTTCGTGAAGATTCAACACGATACGGCACAAACTCTCATTTGCCGAACAAAACCATATCAATAATTTCTGTGGTTCAAGAAATCTCTTGTTGCCGATATACGCGTAGGACATTTCAAACACCCATGGCTTTGGTACACTTCGAATACGTTGTAGCGGACGAAATACAATTTACCACCGAAATTTACTGCAGCCGTGCAGTCCGCAGCACAAACGAAAATAGGTCAGCAAGCAGGCCTTCCGGGAGTGGGGACCGCTTCTGCGTCAATCGTCAACCGCTTACCTCGTGACTACGCTCCTGGCGTTATCCGCAAGCAGAGAGCGGAGTCAAGTGCTAAAAAGCAGAGAGTTGATTAGTCCGGCGAGCCCACACCATCTAGCATGCTTTCAGCTGGGGGAAGGAGAGAGAGAGAGAGAAGGAGCAGGAACAAGGCGCTCTTTTAAGGTCGGTATACGGTGCGCTTACAAAAAGCTAATCTTTAAAGGGATACTACAACGAAATTTCGGCGATTGTTGTTTGGTCTATATGTGTTCAAAAGAGCGGTATCACATAAGACACACCAATATCCTGTTAACAAAGACACGAAAAGGAATTTTAAAACGAATTAAACGATTTGCAAAGAGCACCTGGTGGATGTCGCTAACGCCTCGTTTGTAAGGCCTATCTAGGAACCTTGGCAGATAGTGACGACACTTGTCTCGCCTCCGGCCACGACTAGAGAAGAGGGGAAGGATTAGCTCCCTCTTCCGGAGAATTCCTTTTGTGTGACCAAGAAGTCGCTATTGTTCCTCTACAAGATTATAGAAGATTAACCCGTCACTCAAAACCTGTTCAAAAGCAGCCGCTTCGGTGGCTTGAACGACTAGGTCATCCTCTCGACGTCAACCTCGGCGTAGCTTTGCTCGTCCCGAGATGAACTACGTCACGATTGCGTTTGATGTCACGTGGTCTCCGCTGGCTGTCCTCCGAGCGCTTGCCAGAGTGGGCCGTTTATAATGAAAAATACAGCCATTAGGCTCAAAATACAAACGTCCGAGTGTCATTTACGGATATTGTAGATCGTACTCAACCCATTTTTGAACACGACGGGTATATTTCAAATCTCGTGCAAGTATCCCTTTAAGGGCCGTTTCATCATTAAACACAGACGATGATTTGTCGCTGCTACCCTTTTGTGAGTTGGTGCCATAGTTGGTAGTGCAGTGGATGCAATGTGATTCGCCTACCAAGTCATGACCTTCAGGCAAGTGCCGTGCTCTGCTTTGTGATCCGCTCGGAGACGGTAGTCACATGACCTAACCGGAGATACGCTTGCCTTAGATTACGCATAGCGTCTACTCTGCAGTCAATACCGATTTAACATGACAGCTGCATAAGAGTGCATTACAGCTGCATTACAGTGGACAGCTGCATTACAGCTGCATTACTTGAAAGCTGGTTTTTGAAGTTCCAAATGAACTGCCCAGCCTAAAAGTTAACCAAAAACGGAAAGTATGAAGATCCTATGTTTTAACCCCGTTATACCCAGTTATGTAAATTAAAATTGAGACTTAACCGCGGCTTATTTTTACGCACGATGTCCACGAATGTATTTTGTAACAAGAATTTAAAGAAACAATATCGGTACTCGGTACACTGCTAGATTCGCGTCTTTTGACTTCAGTTTGGGGAATCTTTGCATCTTTGTGGCATACATGATTAAATCCCAAGTAGCACGCTTCCTCGTCCCAGGCTTGAGTCATATTGGCGCGAACTAGAGCCAACTTGGTTCAAGCCTGGCCCAAGCTTGCCCCAAAGATGCCAAAGTATGAGGCCGGGAAGTGTGGTGCTAGGGATGATTTAAGAAATGGTAGGTTTCGTTACACGTGACAAAACCTCTAGCAAAAATAAAATCTGCTATTAGCGAACTGCGGAATCTACAGCGCAGCTTAGTTTGGGTCAATATTTGTTTCATTTGTAAGTTATGTTTTTATTGCTGTCATTAATAAACAACCTACGCAATACAATGATAACACATGGTAATGTTGGCTCCAAGAAGCTCGAACGACATTAATGCATCTGAATAAAAAATAGAGATAAGCAACATGCAGTGTTTGCTCATTTGAGGAATTTGTATAACATTAAGGTAAAAGGACGCCCATAAGGTGGCGCGCATCTCACGATTAAGTAATTTTGTTTTAGGGTGTTAATACTTTTTTAGCTATATTCCGTCGTTCTCGATATGGGCGTCGACGGCCATAACGCTTACGCCCTGCTGAGGTAAGTACTACTGTTGACGCCTTGTCACGAAACTCTGTCGCGCTGTAGACTTTTCCATTTGACCCGCATGCAGTCTCGAGTGAGCTGTTTTGAATCTTAGTGCACATGTCATCTGTGTTGACAGAGCCAAGTGGTGGCCATCGGGACACCAAAGACGACTACGCCTCGGTCAGGCCGACCGCGCTCGCTCGGCTGATATGTGAGCGTGGTACTCTGAAACACCATTAGCTTGCTGATGTTACAGCACGTTGCTTTGACGTTGAAAATGCTTTGCCTGCGAACGCCTGCGAAGCCCTTGCAGTGCTCGGCACACCGCCGGCGCAGCATCGCAAACTTTCTGGATCCTTTTGGCAGTCTGCGAGCGTCGGCGATTCATCGTTGCCAATTGAATGAGAGCATTTTATGAACCCCAGCGAACATAGGCCTCCACCACGATTAAATGCCAGAGCTCACAAACGGAACTCGTCGCCCTTGGAGGCAGACCAAGTTCTAGGCTGTATAAACATACACACACCCAATTTTTTTATTGAAGGTTGCCACGCTGCGCGAGCGGTCATTTAAAAGCGCTGGAACGGCTTCGCAGGCATTCGGAAGGCAAAGGATTAGCGACAACAAAGCAACATCTTGCATCTTCTGCAGGCTAACGGTGCTCGACTGCCCCACGCTCACATTTCAGCAGAGCGAGCGCGGTTGGCCAGATCAAGGCGCAGTATAGGCTCTCGCGTCGCGATTGCTACGTTGTTGCTTCGCGTCCACTGATGACATGTGCACTGACATTCAAAACAGCTCGCTGGAAACTGCCTGCGGGTCAAACAGGCGTGCCCGTGCAGCCCCTCTGTACTTCAGTGTCAAACGGGCACATCGCGTAATGGGAGAGCCGTTTGGTTAAACGAATCCAGCATGCCGGTCACCGGTGACCCGCTTGGGCATGGTTATCCGTTTGAACAAACTGGCGACCCCTTTCGCCCAAACGAGTTACCCGTTTGCCCAAACGGAGTGGCCGGTATGGCTCATACGGTTGACCCGTTTGACAAACGTAAGACCGGTATAACTTAACGGTTACCGGTAAGCACCATTTACATCCATAAAGGTGCGATATGTTTTTAGTAGGGGTCCTGTTGTACTAAGTATAAATGCCTTCTAAGAAATCTAAGAGTTATCGATGCTTTGTGAATAATATTATCAATGTAAGCATTCCAAGTCTGATATACGCTAGAAGTTACGCACAGGTACTTAAATGAAGGAACATATGAAATTGAAGCGGAGAAACTTGAGCCGAAAAAATTGTAGTGTATATAAGAATTAAAATAAATTAGCTTAGTTTTAGCAATATTAAACTTCATTTGCCATTTTGAGCATGCTTCTCCCAATATGTTAATGCCTCGTTGACAAATATTTGAGACGCTAGAATAAGAAATTTGATGGTACAGAATACAATCGTCCACCAAACACGTCACAGGTGGCGAGATTAGTGAAGGTAGGTCATTTATGTAGATGAGAAAGAAAAGTGGTCCCATGACGCTGCCCTCGATAACTCCCGATTTCACCGTAATGGTTGAGTATGAGGGGTAATTATATAAAAATAAATCAGACTGCTAGGGATTAGTTTAGAAAAGATGAAATCCAACTGATGACAGAACTATTTATATTTAGTTCAAAAAGTTTTAGGAGTAAACGTTGATAAGGGTAAGTATCAAATGCTTTAGCGAAATCAAAATAAATGTCATCCTTAGCACAAGGGTCAATAATTGTATTATGCACGCCTGATACAAATTAAAAAAGCTGGATTATAACAAGAAAGATTTTTCCCGAACGTCAAGTTGGTGAGGGTAAAGACAGCTGAAGTTTTTAAGGTGGTTCATGCCTTGCGAGTAGATGACGTGCTTGAATATTTTACATGAGATGGTTTTAAGAGAGATAAGTATGCAAATAAATGTATTATGGCGCTCTCCAAATTTTGTAGGGATTCCTGCGGTCTCCCTTTCCCGATGGCTGTGATAACGGCCGCGGGTCGGAACGCTCGGCCATCTTCGCCATGAGCTCCGACCTGTTCGTGAGGCGGAGGGCCGCCTGGCTGGGGGGCTCTCCTCTCACCCTCTCTCGGGGGGACCTCTTTCCGTCCCCCGGCTCGGATGCGAATCACTGCTGACAGGCGAGGAGGCTTTCGCCTCGACGTTTTCCCGCTTTCGGGAAAGGGACTCGTCCGCTGACCGTGAAACAGATAGGATGTGTGTCGGCGACTTCTCCGATGCTTTCCCGGTCTTGGCTCTCCGGAACCCCGCGTCTGGCAGGTAAGGACCTTTTGTTACCTTGCCGGCGCGGGGGCATTTCGAATGGGGACATTGTAGTTCATTTTAAGAGTGTTCTAATAAATGCTCTTGGACTCTGTCCTAACTCTGGTACGTGCGTCTTCTCTTCCGCTATATCCGAGAGAGTGAGACAAGGTAGACGATCATTGGCACCGACGGAGGTAATTAATCGAACCGACCCGCGGTAATGTTGCCCTAAACATCGTCTATATTGCCGCGGAGATCTGGGGACCGCCCGCGCTAATAGGTTTGACGTCTCCTTTGAGATATCGCCGCTGTTGAGACAACCCTTTGGTTACTCTATCTATCGGTACCTGTGTTTGTTGGTAGCTAAATGCAGAACTCCCACAATTTAGATACGGGAATCACTTCTGAAATTTTCCAGTCATAAGGGAATTCAGATGAATAAAGTGATGCTTCAAAAAGGTGCCATAAGAGAATAGAAAATTTATCTTTGGTAGTTTTAGGAAAAGCTTTTGATATGTAATCATCGCTACAAGCTGAGTCAGCACGTAAGCGTTTGATGGCGCTTGCAATTCCGCACCTCATGAATCCTACGTTATCAATACTCGTGTCTGTTGGACATACACACCAACCCCTATGAAACCTTCTATCAAGTACGTAATTTGGGACACTGACTTTCAGTCAGAATGTCCTCCAGTAGAACGCACTTTGATCGTCCAACAGATGACGTCTGACTCGCCAGGGATGGAATGTTCTAAATTGCGAATGCGGCGGTCTTTGAAGGAACGTACTTCATGGAATATGTGAATGCGTACGTTTGTTATTGCGTCAAACAGAGCCTATATCAACTACAAGATGGAACTTCAAACCTCTTTGTTGAACGCCTATCACAAGACAAACAACTTTGGCAGCTTCAGCGGTATAGCGATCACGCCGATCGTAAGTTAGAAACCGGCAAGGCAAGGGCCAACGCCTGTTGAAAGCATGGAGCAGGTGCATTGCACTCACGATGACTCCAAACATGTTACACGAGACCGCTGGTATACATAGAATCACAAGTGAAGCTGCCAGAAACATCTCAACTTCGCGCGCACAAAGCCAACATAAACCTTCTTCAAATTGGAAGTCAGCACAGAAGCGAAACACTTCATGCGGACACCGGCCAGGGCCTCGCGTTTAAAGTGGGTGCCCAGTCACTGCAGCATCGCTAGGAACGAGAAGGCGGATCAACCGGCCAAGCTTGTGCACGACGACCCCGCATTCACGCTGTCCAGTGTAAATTCTCCTCGAGGAGGCAAAGCTCCTGGTGGCCCGGGCGGGCAAAGCCAAGCATCCCGGCGCGAGGTACGTACGCGGAGGGAGACCGCCTCGCTAGACCTGCCCAGGGAGCCGGGACCATCGGACGGCCATCAACCATCTCCGAACGAGCAGTGCCATGACACCAGCGATGCCGCATTGATTCGGGGTACGAGGACCTTTGGAGAATGGGCGGACACCAGCCACCTCCTGCTAAGGTCGCTAAGGTGAATATAGTTCGAAAATGAAATTATTGAGGTGTTTACAGAGCTAAACCTTCTTGGTGTGTGGTTTAATAGAGTGAAGTGGGAACACGCTTATAAATAAGCTGAGCTCTGAGCTATCCCGAGGTATTAGATGTATTTATAAGATAAGAAATCTCAAACCCTTATGGCTAAAAAGAATGTATATTGCGCATTATTTTACTCCAAACTCGGTTATTGCATTTTAGTATGGGGCACCATATCGGCCACAAATTATAACAAGTTGATCATTTTACAAAAAAAAAATGCTACGACTTTTTGAAAATTATAGGGGTAGGTCACAAGATCTCCCGTCTGAACCGCTATTCCGCAAATATGGCATACTTGAAGTAAATAAAATTTATTATTTTAGATTGTCACACATAATACACACAAGAAACCTCTTTGCGATTCTGCAAGAAAGCACAACCTATCACGCACTCAGACATAGAATCAAACGACTTTCAAAACTACGTACCAATTATGGAAGACAAACGACAATCTTCCAAGTCGCCAAAATTCTGAACAATACAGGAGATCAAATATATTGTAATCAGAATATACTCCAATTCAAAAAAGGACTAAAGACACTTCTGGTCGGTAGTGACATTGTGTCGTGATATGTATGTATTTTATAATTATTAAGTCATGTCCATATTTCGCTTTTGTTGTGTTAGAATGTTTCTGACTAATTTGATCTATCATTCTTTGTTAAAAGGCCATCGTGTGATAATTGATCGATCCTGTTTTTTTTTTTTGTTTCTGAGTGGTATGGAACTTTATAGTTTCTTTTCCCTCTAATTTTAGTGTGCAAAAAGTAATGTATCCTACACTGTTCTGTTAGAACTGTAAAGGGGACAGAGGCCCCGTCAGGCATCACGCCCTTAGTCTCTGCCCACTTCCCGGTCAATCGGGAAAAGAAACAGTAAAAAAAAGAAAGAAAGAAAATAAAGAAAGAAGAAAAGAAAGATAATCCGTCCGCATGAGACGTCGCAAACAAAACAGAATACCCTCAAGGCGGAACTTACCTCCCCGAGGACGAACACTGGACTGCCAGCTACGATCTACGCGAAAGCCCTGAAATTGCAAGATTCCGCACAAAAAAGCGAACACCCTCGCACTCTGCCGCATATCGAAGGAGGCCGGCGACCGCGCTCCCGGATCTACCGGCTGTACCACTGCACCATTCCCGCGTTCAAACCGTTCAATTAAACACGGTAACTTCTAATTGAAGGCGACAAAAGGCAAGTTCATAGAGTTTCCGCGGGATATTAACGTATTTTCTTGCGCCTTTCTGATCCTGCATAGGCTACAATGTATAATACGAAGGGATTTTTTTGGCACTATTTTTTAACTAGTATGAAGGAAGGTGTTAGTGGGCCTCCTCTTTTTTACAGAGGAGCTGTTAAGGGCTACTTTCCCCAGTTTCGTGTTCGGTACTAAACACATGTAAGCGCAAAACTACGCAAAGCTCTGGACAGCTACCGCCATCTACGAGCGACGGCGGCAACCAAACAAGCAATCTAGTTGACGCCGTCGAGGTGCGCGATGGTCCATGTTCTCCTTCAGTGGCTTCCTTTCCACGTGCCGGACGACGAGGTCCGCAGACTCCTGGAGCCCTACGGAAAGCTTGCCGACGTCGGGCGCGAAAAGTGGAGGGTCGCGGCATTTGAGGGCGTAGAGTCCACCACCCGAGTCGTCCGCGTTACGCTCAGGAGCGGTGTCACGCCGGACAGCATTCCTCACCAGCTACGACTCCACGGGGCTAACGTGCTTGTCGTCATCCCTGGAAGGGCGCCTGTCTGCTTGTGATGCAAGCGCTCAGGGCACATTAGGCGAGACTGTCACGCGCCGAAGTGCTCGGAGTGCTTCCGCTCAGGCATGAAAAGGAAGAATGCGTTAAAACGTATGCTCGCGTAACTGGTGGTACCCAGGCGGAAGACATGTCGCCCTTAACCATGGACGTTGAAAAGGCGGCGGGAGCTTCGCACGGTCTGGAACTTGGCGCCTCATCAGCTGCGGAACATCAGGGGCACCCTGCCGAAGCCAAAGGTGCTGCGCAGGCTCACGCGGAAGAGGGTGCCAACGAGTCGGCAACCGACACCCCTGTGACCAAGGACGGCGTTACACCTATCTCTGCTGTGGCGCTGTCCAAGGACAACGTGGTCCCCCATACAGCCTGTATCCCGTCAACCGAGGAGCAGGCTTCGGAAGAGACCTCCGTCATGGACGCCGTCAGCGAGTCAAATAAGCGCGGTCTCGACGAGCCACTCCTTACGCCGGACGTGGCACCCAATCCCAGCGCATGGAGTGAGAAGAAGGGCTGGTACCACCCATGCCCAAACCTTCCCCAGACGTCTGCAGGTGGCGGACAGCAAGTATGCCGGCGACGCCTGGTTTCAGGGACTTCGTCCGAGGGTCAAGGCATGTGCTGCGCCATAACCACTCATGATTTTTATGTCCAACACAGCCATTAATGTTGCAACGCTAAATGTCGGATGTCTCAGCACAAGTAAAGAACAGTACCAAGTGTAACGTGTTATTTAATGAGAGACCCGATTTTTTCGGCGTTGCAGAAAACCAAGATGGTTGAGGAGGAGAAAATAGCCAGCGCACTAAAACGTTTTTACTTTCGTATGAAGTTCGTGTTGCGCACGCTGTCGGTGTTTCGGGGGTCGTTTTTTGTTTGTGAAGCAGTACTTTCCCTTGTCGGAATTGGACGTCAACACACTCTTAGAAAAAAGGGTATGGATAGTCCTCCGTTAGGGGAGGAACGGTCTTGTAACCTATGTTCCTTCAGAAAGGGAGAAACCTTCGTCCCTCAAGCAGGGGAGCAAATAGTTCTTCCGTCGCCTGCATCTGATTATGGCGGCCCTGAATCGAGCAAATCAAGCTCAATAAGGCTTAACGAGGACGCTACGTCTCTTGTACGGGACGAAAGGAGCAGCAAATAAAAGCGTAACACGAGCTTTCCGCGAACTGTGTTTATTTCCGAAGCCAGGTTCCCCCGCAGGTACAGAAACTTGCGTTTCGAAAGCAGCTACTTAGTCTTCTCGTCCTCAGCTGCGATGTTAAACGGAGACAACTGATAACCAGTTACGTCGCGCACTTCACGACTTACCTTTGCTGTTCCTCGAGTCACAATTCTTTCGCCAACCGCACATCATGGAGGAATGGCAAACCAATCCGCAAAACCAAAAGCCGCTCTCAAAAGAACAAACTCGGAGCCGCTGTTTACCGCGCAGCGTGAAAGAATGTTAAATCGCTTGCCACCAGATGGCAGGGTCAAACAGAGTAATTGCAAGCAGCATAGCTAGGCGGCGCTAGATACCGCCTAAATCATGTTCTACAAAAAATATTTTTTTTTTTATTTTTGCTCAGGCTATCTTTGCGCTTTCGGATCCTCCACTATACACATATATCGCATACCACAAGCATCAGGGGAACATACATTCACATACACACAACGGCACACTAACCCGAACACTACACCCGAACTCTGCGTTTCCGTCTTTATACTGATCATTTTAAAGGTACGGAACTTTTCGGTGACTCCCTAAGCAATAAATATATTCCCAGCATGTTGATCTTTTCCCAGGAATGTAATACCACTGAGAATATTTCGAATGGATCAGGGGATGAATCTCCTATTAAGAAGTAAACGCTCGATCATGCCGTAATTATTTGAAAGCCAATAAATCAAGACGCTCCAATACGGCTCGAAGCCATGAGTTTGTTTCCCCGCACGGCACATCGTAGCCGATTTTCTATTGTAGTTTGTTTTTCTATTTGTTCTGTTTCGCGCGCGGCTTCAATTACAGTCTTGAATTAATCTCTGTAGAGCGGATATTCACTCAGCTGTGAGTGATGCTTCACGGTCAGAGAAATCGCTTTTCGATCAACTTGAATGCAGTCAAAGCCGCGGCCTGCGGCAGGTGTTAAGTGTACGAAGCTACACCGTGGCGAGCTTGAAAACTTCTAGCGCTCATCCCAGCGCGCCACTTGGAGGGCAGTTTCTCCAGGAACTGTAGTATATTTACCCAGCAAAATAAAGGGTAGCTTTTTTCTTTCTTTTTTTTGATTTTACCTACTATTCTTTTTTAATGCTGAAATTCCAGACTGTATATATACGTCCTTTCTGTCATAATTTTGTACTTTTCAGTCCTTTCCACAGAGCGCAATCGCTCTCGGGGAGGAGACAACCGACAGTCACATTGGCCACACTACGATAGGAGCTTACTGTTCAGACCAGCGTTCCAACATGACTATCCGCACGTCGACCGATTGCACCTAATCCCTCAAGTGGTCTTAAACTCTTCAATGTAAAGCGGAATGTCAACCTGCGACACCCCGCCCCCTCCGGATCACGGCTCGGCCATCGGCATCAATGCCCGACAGTTTACGTCATCTCATCTTGTTGTTACAACACTGATATGCGAACACACGGTCACATCGGCGATAATTCCAGTCTTCTCTTCACAACGCACAACACTGCCATCACGATGTTGCTGCTATGTTGCTGACACGCAGAAATACAAAGCAACGTTGATTGCCGGTTGGCACTTGCCATCGGAAAACAAAACCGAACTCAGCACGGAAGGCACCCAGGCAGCCGGCAGCAAACACCTGCCGGTCTTGGACGCAGTTCCTGCGATTTCCATAACGTCGAAAACGTCGACACAGATCTGCGTGGTTCCGCTACTGTAGCAACTGTAGTTCCGCGTGGGCTGGCGCGGGTGGCGTGGGTTCCGCAATCCGGAGACGGCGATCTTACCCAGTGTACGTAGCTCTGTCTGGCACTGCTACGGAACTTCGCTGTTTTTAGCGGCTTCGTTTGCTCGTTTGATAAAATTAGTGATAAAAACATCAATGCAACCGAAATGTTCTGCACGTTTGTACTAGAAGACGGAATTAACGACGGCCTTCGTTGCTGCTGAAGCTCAATCAACTCAACAACTTTTCTTAAACAACGTGCACGACGTGCTCGAAAAACGAAACCGAAAGAATATAAATCGGGAGGGCGATAGCTTTCTCCCGTCTGCCTGGAGAAGGAGAAAACGTTTCGTTCCTCCCTTTTCCTCGTGTCCGCTTGGGGGCCCGCCAGTAGAAGGGAGGAAGACGCGCCGTTGCTACCCTTTTCCTCCATTTTTTCTTAGAGTGAGGAAAGGGCCCTTCAATGTGTAAATTTTTTTTTCATTTTCAGCAGTTCACTGGCGGCTTATCTGCATATGCGCCCTCAGTACGGTGAAAGACCGAGTTTCCTTTTTTGGAGGCCTACGTCGTTTTCTAGATTGCAGCAGGACAATTGTGTTGTGCGTGGATTTTCACTGTTTAACGCCACCTAGGCAGTACACTGATAGAAGTGCGACAATTTTAGGTGATTTGCTCGAAGATTTTGAGCTATTTGACGCTGAAGCCGTTAGGAATGAAACGCGTTTAACCCACTTGCAAGCGTCATCCCATGCCCGCCTATAGATAGGATCTATGTTTCCGCCTCCGTTTCTGCATTGTTAAGCAAATATGGGGTAACGGCGGTTTTTTCTCCGACCACTGCCTGGTTGCGACAGTGATCGGTGGTAGGGCGCCGACGATGGTGAGGTTCGAGTGGAAGCTGTGGAGGCTTTACCGCCATGCTGCTCGATGACTTCTTTCTTGCGGGTATACAGGTATAAACATAATTTTCAAATTGTATTTTGAAAGTAAGGGGGGGGCGGAGGATATTTTCGAGAAGTGGGAGATCGTAAAGCAAGAAATAAAGATGCATCCGAAAGAAAGATCATCTGTTTATGCATACGAGGCGTGTTGTGCCGAATGCAGTTCAAACACTGACTTACAGGTGCTTTCAAAAGCGGAGTGTTTAGCTTCCAACACGTGTTTGAAAGATTTAGATTGCGTGAAAAAACGGCTAGAACAGCTTCACCAAGAGCGTTATCGCGGAGCCGAGGTCCGAGCGCGTGCAGAGAAGTACCTCATGTGCGAGTAGCCAACGAAACGGCCCTTAGCGGACGAAAAGCGATACGCGCTGCGGAACTGAATAGCTGAAGTAGATGTCCACGGTGTTACGAGCACGAGCATAAGTAGCATATAGGCAAGTGTTTGTTGCACACTATATACAGCTTTTTGAATCGAGAAGTCAAAGAAGAAAGGACCCAGCGTGTGGGGAGCTTCTCGAATCACTGCCGCAGTTAGCGGAAGCGGAGACGGAAAGTATTTTTCAGCCAATAACCATGCAAGAGATCGTGAGGGAATAGATGACCTTCCACAGACAAAAACGCCGAAGCCCGACAAGCCAGACGCCGACTTTCTTAAAAAAAAAGTACAAGAATGTACTCACCAGCGTGTTACTGAACGTCTTTTGTAAAACGTATGAATGAAAAGAGTTGTCTCCGTCCTTTACGCGAACGTACAGTGTGTTCGTAGTATACGCGAACGTATACTGTGATGGTTGAAAAACCCCGAGACTGCGGGTAAACGACACAACACTAAAAAGTCTCTACTGTTGTGTCGTTTACCCGCAGTCTCGGGGTTTTTTCAACCATGTGCAATGTACACCAGTTCGTTTGCGCCCTTACATTTTGTTCATGTATACTGTGAAGCCCGTGACTTCTGCAAGTCACGGTCTACCGCCCCATCATATTCTGTAATGTGGATTACAAAGTTTTTGCAAAAACTTCAGCGCGACGGTTTCAAAGTGTAGCCTGTAGGCTTATTGGTAACCACCAAACGAGTGTGATCCAAGGACCTAATAACGACGAACGTGCATGTGGCATGTAGCGTGTTAGAAGCGTGTGATGGGGGCATGCTCGGGCCAAGTAGCCATTCTCCAACTCGATCTGAATAAAGCGTTCGACCGTGTCAAGCACCATGTACAGTCAGCACGAAATGAAACCCGAACGCCGGAACACGTGGCCGTTGACACAGGCTGCTCCACCTGGAGGGCCTCCGAGAACTAATGAAAATGCGCCAGGGTGCGAGGGTGCGGGTCCTACTAAGATGAGCTCGACCCTCGCGTGGCGCGTCTGGGAGTTCCGTGTTTCGCCGGTGGCGCGCTGTAAGCGCCATCACATCCGATACAAAAAGCACTGTCACTCGCTTTGTGTATCGGATTCCTAGCGGTATCTCTTGAGCGCTGTCATTCATTATCGCTTTGTGTATCGCAAGGGCGATATGGAAGTTGAAACATTTCGTGCACGGAAGACCCGTAGTGCTTGATGACGTGTCACCGGAACCATGGTGCGGTGAACTATGTGTTACACACGGTTTTTGAGAAATAGTGAAACGTCATAAATGCGAAATAAAAATCGTTTGTTTGCACGACCATACTCTTTATGAAAAAAAAAGGCTGCAACAATCTGATGCGGATGCCTCGGTTTTTATGAGCAACGCGCATGTTTTCGTGCGAGGCTATGAGTCGATTCTTAAAAAGCGAGGAATTGCTTGCTGAAGCTCTCTTTGGTAACCACCATTATGCCGGGCGTATCAATTCCGGAGCGGAATAAATTCTTCACCCTGTCTGAGCGGGGCCTATCGCAAAGAGCTATAGCGAGGTTAAGCGGCCGCCCGGTGTCGACCGGGTGACAGTGGGGCGACAGTGCGGCGACAGAAAAGCACCCCGAGTGACGGCGCTTACAGCGCGCCACCGGCGAAACGCGGAAGTCCCAGACACTCCGCGCGAGGGCTGAGGACATCTTAATAGGACCCGCACCTTCGCACCCAGGTGCATTTTCATTAGTTCTCAGGGGCCCCCTAGGTGGAGCAGGCTGTGTCGATGGCCACGCGTTATGGCATTCGGGTTTCATTCCGTGCTGACTGTACGTTTTCATGTTTTAAAGCATGTAAATGTGGGTGATAATATTTTGGAAGGTGCAAAAAATAGCATATAAAGATTGTATCACAAGGCTTGTCGTAAACAAAAAAAAAGTAACGGAGCAAATTGACGTGCGGACGTCGTAAGGCAAGGATGACCCATGTCACCGCAGTTATTCAATGTGTATTTTAGAATTGTGTTGTTTAAGTGCCTTGAATAGTAAAGATTGTCGGGGCTTCCATCGGCAAATTACCGACACAAAGGTTATCAGTTATGCAGATGATATCGCGATGTTTTGCAGTGACAAGCTCAGCGTTAGTGCCGCTGTCACTTTGGCTAAACGTTTCTTTGAGTCTACTGTCACCGCTATAAATTGGAACCAGTGCCGCGGGTTTGGCACGGCGCATGGTCCAAAACTTCTTCAGAGTGCGAAGGCGTTAGCTGGGACCGCGTGCTCTGCGCATACCTCGGCGTGCATTTAAATTGATACCGCGAGAGCAAAACCTATTGGTCGGAGGTCGCCACCGACCTAGCCAGCCGCGCTTCCCAATGGAAGCAACTTGATCGGTCCATCTTCTAGAGAGCGACAGTTTGCAACTTATTTTTTCTTTCATTTCAAATATATGGTATGTTTTGCAAGCGATCGACTGCGTTCGCGTAAACGTTCAGAAGTTTCACCATATTTTTGCTTTGTTCCTCTGGGGATCTCATTGGGAACGCATCAGGCGTGACAACCTCTTTCACCGGGTGCATCACGGGGAAGTCGGGCTTTCACATTTGTTTGTTAAGCAATTTGGGTCCAGATTATTTTTTTCTTCAAAAACAGGAGCATCCCTTCATTCGAACATTCATCCAGGCGAAACTGGCACCTCATCTGCCATCATTTATTGTTTCCGCGTGTGGTGGCGAACCCACTCGATTGCGGGGCTTCAAAAGGAGGTCGTTGACGCAGTGGGGTATTCGTCTGCTCGTTCTTCTTTTGAATATTTTTCTCTTCGGAACAAGAAAACGCTGACGCAAGATTTGGTAGTCAGTTTGTTTCCGAAGCCACAGTATAGAACTGTGTTTTGTAACGACAGCCAAGGTATGCTGAAGAGAGTGAAAAGTTTGTGGGTAGCTCCTTCGGTGAAAACCTTTTTTTTGCTTTTTGAAGCTACACGCCAAAACGTTGCCGGTCAAAGTGTGGCCAAGGGAAAAGAGTATTTGTATGCCATGGACTGTGAATTGTTTGTTATGCAAGCACCGTGAGAAAATTTAGTATGTTTTTTATCTTTTGCTTAGATGCTGTATTTTTCTGGGATGTTCTCCAGCGCGCTTAAGGGCATACGTTTTTTGAATGTAAGTAACGACCGGGCATACGTTTTTTGAATGTAAGTAACGACGACTGCGTACCTTTTGATATATATATATATTTTTTGCTGTGCTTTTGCAGCATATGGCGGTCGCGCATGGCAGTGCCGCATGCCGACCTCAAGGCGCAAGAAGTCCGTTACTATTTCTTTCAACCTAGTCAAGCAAGTAGAACGTGTATTTGCCACCAGCGATCCTAAGCCCGAGTGGCGAGGCCTTTGTAAGTGCCTTCTCGAAATCAGGAATTTTTCGAATGTGCTACAAAAGCTTTGTACTGCATTTTTATTGTGTCTTGACATCGGCTGTTTGTTTTTTGAAATAAGAAAAAAAAAGCGAGAGTGTGCGTGGCCGAATGGTTACCGCGCTTGACTGTCGCGCGGAAGATATGGGCTCGATTTCATGTTGCGGAATGTTCTTTTATTTATTCTTTCTACATGTCGTTCTCGCAAGTTCGAGAACTTTCTCGTCTCATCGAGTTACGAATTTTTTACGCGCCGAACGTTTTAGGTAGAATTTTCCAGAAACCCACGCCGGTACAAAAGGTGCTCCGCGCGGCGAGCCGGAGTCAGTCTCGCCCGAGCGTTCGATCCTGGTGTTACGCCGGCTTCGACGCCCGCGACGCTCTGTTGAAATCTTCTGCTTCCGTTTTGTTTTGGGCACAAGTTCGCTCCATTAAACTTTAAGTTTCTTCAGTTATCATCGTCTCATAAATTGTCATTCGTGACAATATCTTCAAGAATATGAAAAGCGGAAATACATTCGGGGTCAGATGAAAAGAAGATATCAATTGCGGAACCCCTCGTGCAGGATTTAGGACAATTATGGTAAGGTTGCAAAACAAAATAACTTATACGAACTAATTGCTTTCCGACGAATTATAACAGGCTAGGCGAAGTAAACACTTACTACATTTGATACCTGGGTAGTTAAAATGGCCGGGCAAAACTACTGTGCAGTTAGTGTAGCTGTAGACAATACAGTGTCTGTCAGCCCCCGCTTGTCTTTCTCGAACCGTTCGTTTTTATTGGGCAACATCCATTATTGTAAACGTGTTTTAATTGCTGTTTCACCCCAATGTTGTCCTTCTGTTTTATGTCTTTGGTAGTGTTTCTTTGTACTGGCGAGTACCAACAACGACAGCTAGTTCTGGGCCCCCAATAAACTGATCCTTGATTCGTGATGTTTTAATGGTATTATCGATATTACTTTCAAGTGTCCATAAATATTTCCTGTGTAGTCCTGAATAACTACGAAGGAACATTTCGCAATACAAATGCATGAACCATTCTGCTCAACATGTTTGAATGAAACTTCATTCAGCCACATGTGAAAACATTCCAGATTGCCCATCCGGTATATTCCTGCACCTTCAATGTCCAGCGTTAAAAAAAGATCATATGTGATTAGCAAACGTACCAGATGTTATAAAATAATATTACCTTATAAAATTGTATTAATTTGGCATACCATCTTAAATGTTCTTGTATCTTTATTGAACACTTTTTTTAAACTGGTTTTCCACAAATTGTTTTTTAAATTGTTTGCCACCTTTTTTGTCCACCTACCTTACCAGTAAAAACACGTAATGAATCAGATTGACCCTTGCACGTATAGAATCCTGCCAGAGAAGTAGATCGCCCCCGATAAGCGGTCGTTGTTTTAGATAAACTTCCGTGTAAGAAAGAAAACAATTGATGCTCCAATTAATCCTTTATCTTATCCTGAATCCCGCCATTTTTATTATTGTTCTTTATTCAAGAGGTACAGTACGTCGATGACGAGCGGGTGAATGACACGTGATATCCAGCGCATATAAAGCGCACATATTTCATCACGGTGCAGAGAAGACATTTCTAGAGTACAAGGCATGGCCTCGTCCTTTCCCTTCCATCTCGCTGTAGCACTTCTTCTCGTGCTGGTGAGTGTTTCTTTCTTGTTAGCTGGGTCTCAGCTGCCACGTTTGTGGCACCCAATTCCCGCGTTTGGATTCAGAAATCATGTAAGGTTTTATGCTCGAACCCTCCACAATCCCGTTCGCGCGTAATATATGTTGCGTCGCCGTCGTTCATATAACCTTACGTGCTATCAGTAACGTCACAAGGGAGGGGGGGGGTGCCGCGGAGGGCAAGTGACCCGGGTGTTACTGACCCTAGTGACGCCACTGCGTGCTCGTTAGCATCACCTCCCAGTTTTTTCTTAACGCGCTGTCAAATCGAATCGCACCCGATTTGAAAAGCAGATTAAAACTGTGATTTTCGAACAAATTGGAGCTACATTGAAGCTTTAAATAAACATTTGATATTAAAGCCGAACCGCAAAGATGTCTCTATTGCATGTGACGGATATCGGTTCATGAGAAAACGGTTTCGTGTGACGAAATGTGAGGCGCACTTGTTTTTCCGGGTAGCCGGCCCCGGGAGGGGAGAGTCAGCAGCGCAGTCTTCTTTAGATAAGCGGCACTGACGTGTAAACCAGTAATGAGTACATCAAGAAATATATCAATTTTGCGTACATATGAAATGCAACGGGCGGCTTCAGCGTTTTGGCGTGTATCGGAGGCGTACACCTGTAGATAACTATGCAAAGAGGCTAATGAGCTTTCTTGTGTTTTGTCTTGTTGGTACTGAACAATGATTCCCAAGGAAAAAGAAGGCGAACGTAACAGACAATACAATAAAATTGACTGCATGTTTGGTCATTATGCCAAACGTGTTTAAGGATGGCAGCCATATGGGGTGGGTGGTGTTCTTATTTCGAGTAGTGCCTATAGGGCAGGATGACCCTTAGTCTTACAGTGCCTGGGTTGGGTTGTGCTCTTAGTTCGGGTAGTGCCGACGTCGGGGTTTTGAATGGAAACAAATTACGTCACACCATTTACTTCTCGTGACGCTGAGCGTATTTCCCTTCAGGAACGCCCGGATACGAAGCCTTTGCGCTGCATTGTATTGGTCACCAAGAGCGCTTTCCTCCCTTTTCCACTCCTCGTTCCTTACGGTATTAGGACAATACCTATTTCCGATTCTTCTTTTCTTGCATTTTCCACATCTCTGAGCCCCGCGCGCTTTCTTGCACCATCTGATTCTGCTCCTCCCGTTCCTGCGTGCGTTTGTTCTGTGGTGGCAAAAACTAAAAGCTTGAACGATAAATCTGGAGAGCAAGAAAAATGGTACGTGTGGCGCAACGCAGTGGCGCTGAGCGTCTGAACACCGATCCTCGGGTATCCTCCATTTTCTCTTATGATGATACGCAGAGAGTGGCCCGAGCCACCGAACTCATACAATGCCGTGTGAGTTTCCCGAGAACTCCAAGAGAATACAGCGACGGAAGGGGGAACGTAGTCACAACATTAAGATCACCGGATTGGCTCGGTTTGACTTGTAGCATCCGCTGCCGGTTCATCCATGGTAAAGTGAAACCCAGGACGCTGCACGGGGAAGCGTTCGTTTCTTCGCGTTTTCCAAACTCCGCAGACCGTCTCTTTCTTTTTATCTTTTTTTTTATGAGTCAAATTACCTTTTGACTTTTTTCCGCTGTCTTTCTCGACTTCAAATCGGCCCCCGTTGCCATTGAAGACGCGTAGTTTGAGGGTACGCTGCGTTCTGGCTGCTTAATCCTTGATGTGACTACTGTGCCTTGGTTTTGTTTAGAGTGCCTGCGTGACCACCTGAATTGCATATAGTGGTGTTTCGGATAAACATATCCAGACCGCCCAACACTATTAACCATGTATGCGGACAGCAATTAAGTAGTTTGCTTCTTGCGCAGGAGTGGCAATGACGTCAGAAGGATCTCAAACTCTTATTGGATGATTGAAAAAAAGTTTGGGTAAACCTCAAGGCATCTAGCACTAAGGTCTACCCACTATATTTTCAATCAGCCAATAAGAGTTTGGTTTGGTGCCGTTCTGATGTCACCGCGCCAATCCTGAGCAAGAAGCAGTCGACTTGCTTTCCGTATTTGTTTCGCCACCCCCGTTTCCTCAGTTTGGCTGCAGTTGATTATTTATTTTCTATAAGTTTAAATCAGATGACGAAGACCTAAACATACCATTTTTTCACTCAAGACTGGGAGGTATAAAGCTCATATTTTTTAGAGGAAATATTAGAGAAAAGTTCCGGTTTAGAGACTAAGTTTAGGATATATCGGATGATATCACTATAAACGATGGGCCTAGTGTAAATGTTTTAAGCCATGTCAAAGAACGAACTTGGTTTTTCTTGTACAAACTCCTGTGCAGTACAAGATGACAGAAAATATATTGACCAAAAGGCAGTCCAAGAGGACAAACTGGAGAACAGCATATACCTAGCTCTTACGTATAGCCTGTGATTAAATTGTATTATAGATAATTTGAAAGAACAATGCCATATTTTTGCTACAGATTTTACTTTATCTTAAATTCCATGCACAAAAGCGCAAATGTGGCGTAAAATTAAGTTGTCTGTAAGTATAAGAACAAGAATATTATTGCGTTAGTTCTTTTTTTTTGTACCGAAATCTATGACAGGTACATCAATAGATCAGACACTAGAATCCAGGGGGACTTTTCCTCTCTGTTTTGGCCATTTTTTTTTTCAAAACATGTTGCAAAGTCAGGGCAGTATGTGCTGGGGTATTGTCATGATGGAACCACCGCACCCCCTTTACCATAAATTGGGGTATTTATGCTTCATTTTGTTGCCCCAGTGTCAAAAACTCTCAGGTAAAACACGTGATTAACAGTTTCACCAGGAGGAACAAACTCCAAGTGAACAATACCCGAAATTCCATGATGTATTTGCCAGCTGAGGAAGCTGAGGGTCGTCCTGAACGAGGTTGGTCTTCGATCAATAGGTTAATGACCTTGAAGCGAGAAAATCAGTCGTACACCTGCGATCGCTTGATAGCATTTTCTTGGTAAACTGTCCTAACCATTAGAAGAGTTTGTGCCACCGTTTTCCATAAAAGAAAAAATAATTTTACGGCTGCATGCTATTCCTTCAAATCAGACATCGCAAACATCGTAAAGCGAGTTTGAAGCGCCTGGAAAAAAAATCACCGCATGCCGCTAACACTTTAGCAGACGACGCCTCTCTGCAAAGTGCCTCGAAAGGGGTGCAGCTAAGCGCTGCTAGAGGCGGAAGTTGGCACTACGAACGGCGCGACCTTCAGATATTTATTCCGGTCACTTTAGAGTCCCCTCTCGTATACTCCTTCCAAACAAAAACTTCGAAGATATTTATATTAAAAGCAGCTAAAAACTTGGCGAACCACATCCAGTCGACTAAACGCGCGGAACTTGAACGGCGAGCAAATTCTCTAGTGGCCCAAGGTGAGCTTCGAAAAATGTAATTCCAAAGTCTTATGTTCCAGAGGTGCAAAAATGATTCATAGAGGCGCTTCGCTTTCCCATTCAAGCTTAACTTCAAAATATCAGCAGAACCCATCCTTTGGGAATGATTATCTACGTTAATGCGAATAGCATCAAACGGTGCGGAGTTATGCGCGTTCGTCAGGTGGCCGGCACACTCTAGATACGCCAGCCCACTCTTGAGGCGATTCTAAATTTGTTGACACTTTCACAGCCCTGCGCACGATCTCCGCAGCCCAGCACGTGCGTTTGTGTCACTTAGGAAGGCGAGCAAAGCACGCGCCATACGCACAAACACTCAAAATGGTACCGACCAGACTTTCTGGCGTCTCAGCTAGTCTCAACCAACGGTACTCTAAACGGTTGTTTATATCTTTACCATTGGACGCGCTTTACAGCGCTGTCACAGGTACCGGTGCGCGCGTTCCATGCACGAGGGCTCATTCCGCTCTCGTGAGGCTGAGCACGGCCGCTACATCACCCTCTCCCGAGCGCGGGAGAGGGTGAGCTAGCGGCCGTGCTCAGCCTCACGAGAGCGGAATGAGCCCTCGTGCATGGAACGCGCACGCACCGGTAGCTGTGACAGCGCTGTAAAGCGCGTCCTATGGTAAAGATATAAACAACCGTTTAGAGTGCGTTGAATGACTGCCTTCATAGCTCTGTGGTTAGCGCGTCTGCCTCGCTGATCAAAGGGTCAACGGTTCGAATCCCAGCCGGCGCCGGTCTTTTTTATTTATTTATCGACCCGCGGCGTAAGAGGTTAGATAGGCAGATAGATACATAGATAGATACATAGACGAAAAGTGCGTGAAGTATCCAAAGAATGCTATTCGCATTAAAACCTACTGCGGCGATTCTAACTAGAGGTGTCGGGGTCACTAAAATGTATTCATATCTCTTGATTTCAGGTCCATCAGCAAGCCGGTGAGTAAGGGAAACTATTACCTTCTACATCTTCCTTGTTTGCTCGAGATAAATCGAAAATAAAACTTTTCATGTTCATGGTTACAGAGACGCTATAAAAATGTCGCTTTAAAACAGAAATGCCCATTGTAGCTCTCAACCAACCTATCTTGTTTCACCCAGAGCAACATAGATTGTGACGTGCATCTTCTTCCCATCCTACGGAACATTTTGTTTGAGTTATCCGCTACAGGTATTTCAAGATGCCACAAATGTGAACACGATTCTAAATGTCACGACCTGCATTGTTTGTTTATAAATATTTATCTTCGATAAATCTCGAATGATTAGGACAATGTCGCATTAGCATAGATAGTAATATTTCATGTGTGGCTAGCTACCACGTGGAAAATGAACTTTTTTGCTGTCAAGCAACATTGGTAATTTGCGTCACTGCTTCTTCGAAAGATTGTGCTTGAGACTTAACCATGTTCCGTTATAGTATACAGTGCGCACACTCAACAAATATGATATTTGTACATTCGTCACGAGTTGGTCAAACATTTGTGAATAATAGGTTGTTAGCGGGCTTACACATCTTTGAGTAGCTTTTTATCTTTCTGCTTCACTTGTTTGTTTAAATTATTTCTGGTCCGCCACCTGTAGCGGCATTTGGTTTGATATGACTTTAGAAATAAAAATTGTGACGCCTCTTGTTTTCTTGTACTGCGTGGATGAAAGGTACCACACAGAAGTGAAGACTCACTAAAAAGGTATCTGAGCTATTTTTTTTCTGACGGAGATACATACTGCCGTCAATGCAGCATGCAGGCATGCGTAGTCCTCAGGGAACACTGCTACAAAGATTTTTATACTAAATAAACAAATATAAAACCCCAAATTTCTCAGGCAGAACATTTCACAATGACACAACCAGAAAAATAAATGGCGATTGTTATTGATAATTGTTTTTTTTTCTTATACTCCTTATACAAACCCGGAATAGTTATCTTTATTTTTCATGAAGAAAGAGTTTGCCACGAAAGGGTTACCACGAACTGAAGGTCAGACATATAATGAGCATTTCTAATTAAATATATTTTGTTGGTTTCTTTAGGACACAAATAAATAAAATTGTTTGAAAACATTCTTATTGGCATTGCATTTTGTAGGTTATGTTTTACGTACTTCGCTGCCTTTACTTGCAGTCATGCAGTTTTTAGTTTTACTGATTCATAGCTTGCAATGGTTAAGAACATGTTTATTAGTTATATATTATTACATAACCATAAATTCACAAACAGGGAATATTTTAGATAGGTGAGGCTTTGTTTCCGGCTAAACGATGGTTAGATCTTTGCTAAATGAAAAGCGAAACACCACGGCAATAAAGGTGTGCTGATTTCAATAGGGCGATACAAATGTTTTCTGAGATGAGTATGACAAAGCTGTTCCTTGATCTGCGCTTAAGTTAGTAAGTTCTCAGTGGTCGACAAAACAAACTTCAGGCATTTCCACTTGAGTGTAACTGAGAGCGTTACAACTGCATAAGACTGCTTCGCTGGCCTACAACCCGCTTGCCTATGCTTTCTAATGTTGTACGTATTGTTTTTCTACCCTTGGCTTAAAACGATTGTGGCAATGTTATAAGCGACCATTTTAGATAAATAATGCGTAGACCTGGAATTCGAAAACAGTTAAAAACTAGTTCTTGTTCAAGATCGGAAACGGTATATCGCTGTAGAAGCGTAGAAATCTGGGCGAGTTGGTGATGCATCGGAACGAGAAGAAGCGCAAACAAACGCGGTGGCATCTGGGCGCTATTTGCACCCGGATGCCAAAGCGTATGAAGTCCGCGCAACGTACGGTTGATACATGAAAGGAGTGGTAATGCAGCTCGTCACGTTCAGACGCATATGTTTGATTTAAGCTTATGTTTAAATGGACATATTTCAGCAGGTGTGAACTACATCGTTAATATGTCATCACGAATTGATTCGAATTGTTGAAATATTTTTGGCATGGCTAAGTACGAAGCGAAAAATTCATAGCGATGCCTTTTTTAACTTTGGGCGGTTCCTGTAATCATGTACCAAATAATGCCGGGGAAGTGAATATTTAACAATAAGTTGGTTTGAAAACAGCGGATATTAATTTAGACTGTCTATTCATTGCATTACGAAACCCTGAGTAATTAATTGTTGCTTCCCTTAACAGCAGGGGAACAGCATACCTTTGATCTCGACAAGGTGGTGGAGAGGTTCGTAGAAGGCAAGGCCAAGGATACCAAAAGGGAGATAGTCTGGTGGGACATTCATGGGAAGCAGGACGAGGTTAAGGAAGGCCGTCTCAAGTACCCACCGTGAGTCATTAAATTATATTGCCGCGCACTTATGTAGCCAATTGTCTTGGTCTTGTTCATTTGTTTCTACGCCAGGTTGTTTCGTGATTTATTTTTGGGCGGCATCAAACTTTTGATTTTCTTAGGACTACAGTGCAAGTAAGATTGTGTAATACTTTGCATGAGTTTGTTGTTTCTACTAGCAACGTTCAACGAACAATGGTTCGATGCTTTTTGTTCGAAGAGGTTAGGGCATTTCATTTTTCAAAAGTACGTTTCTCATTAGAGTATTTAAGTTTCGTCGACAGTACCAGGCTACCGTTCCTTATACTGGGACTGTTCCGGGAAAGAGGTCCTCAAAAGATTCCAAAGGATGCCATAAAGCCATCTGTAACAAGTATTTTAAGTGATACTGTAGAGGTCTGCGTTGTTCCTTTAAAACAAAAATGAAGCGGAGTTGCCCTTTAAGTTGTTTCTGCAGGTGAGATATACGGCCAGGGGGACATTATGTGGGTGGCTAATCTTTGCGATAAGTCCGCTAGTGGCGGTAGGCGATGATAATTTTATGATCCGCGTTCTGCCACCGCTAGCTTTGCGCCTCCTTCACGAGTCGTAACTTTGACGCGCCCCCGAGTTTCCCACGAGCTTCAAGTTGTTTTAAAAGAAGTTGATTTAGTGGTTTCCGATGACGCTCAGTGTGTTTGTAATTGGAATCATATTTCGATTTTCAATAACTAAAAAAGAAATTAACGAATTTTGTTAATTAGCCAACCTATAGCAAATATCAGCCTCCCTGGCCGTATAACTCACCTGCACTAACCGCATAAGTGTAAAATGTACGTCTTTTTTTAAAACAAATCTGTAAAAATTAAAGATATATATATATATATATATATATATATAAATATATATATATATATATCTAAAAGACAAAGCCGAAATGCCCACCCCGACAAGGTTGTTAACTTTCAAAAGAAACCGCCTGGTAATAACTGCAAAGCAGTAAGCATCCTTTTTCCAAGCACTTTAGACCCATGTCTCTTGTCGCGATGCAACTTGCCAGTAAAACAAACAAGTTGACAAGGTCTTCTACATCAACCTAGGGTGACTGCGACAGCGGGACCTGTGGTGTATGGCGCAACGAAGAGCTCAGCAAAGCGACCAAACGTGGTATATACTCAGTGGGTCCACAATGGGCAGGCGTCTTCGTCCCAGAAGATCACCATTGAAAGGAAGACCGAGCACAAGAAGACCGCCACCTGGCATGTTGAAGGTGGTTTCAGTTATTCCGGCTCCGTGAAAGCCAGTGCCAGTTTGTTTATTGTGAACATTGAAACCAAGCACCAAATAAGCTTAGACTTGAAAGGGGGATACCGCGAAGAAGTCTCTGACAAGGAGACATTTTCGGTAAATGATGTCGTCACCGTGCCTCCCATGAAGTCTGTCAAGATTGACTGGATCATCACAGATGCCGTGCAGGTGGGTTACGCCCGGAGGAATTTCGTTGAAGAAATGGCCATCACAGGCACCGCGATTCGCTGGAGCAATGCAGTTGATATCGAAGTTAGAATAAGTTGACTAGGTGGTATATCAATGAGCCTAAGTGAATAGGAGGTCGTCAGAACGAGGAGATTGTTTTTGTTTGTTTTAGGCAAAAGCACAGTCAAGAGCTCCGGCCGAACATACAGAATAAAAATGCAAAGTCGCGACGCAATCACTGCGCTTCATTAATTTATCCAATGATAGAACATTCAAATAAATTAAAAATTCCGTGACGTTGTGTTTTTGGTGCTGTTCGTTCATACTCCATTTCACATTAAGTCCGACCGAAGCCAATGCTAGAATCCGGCAGGAGCCAATCCAGCAGTGGAAAAAGTGCATCGTCACGGAGCTCGCTGCATATGTATGCAACGACTCATTCACTGTGCGTGATTGTTTGACTAATTGATTAGTCGATTGACTGGCCCAATTGTGAACGTCATTTGACGCCAATGGTACATTTTTTATGGTTCAAGGCTTTATTGTCTTACTTATGCGGAATGCAAGTTCGTCTGCTTCATTTGCAGGTGTTGTGTTGACGTCAAAACGCCGAGCTCCCACTGGTTCTTAGTGAAGAATAGTGGGTGGACCTCAAGGCAGCTTTCTTTGATTTCTACGCACTATCCTTCAATCAGAGCCAATCAGAGATCGGCGTCTTTCTGACGTCGCCGCAACTCCTGCGCAGGAAGCAGATCGCTTGCTTTCCGCTTTGTTGCTGCAATAGCTTTTCGTTAATCTTGTTGAATAAGTAGGAAAATATGTCGATCTTGCAATGCTTTCAGATTGTTGGCCGTCTCTCAGTCGATAAATTATTTCTGGCGATTAGTGAATTAAGTTTTGGTGTCGGGATTTTTTAAGAGCGCAGCTCTTGGGCGCCCGTTTCCGGCTTGAGCGCCGTCGGCGTCGGCGTCGGCGTAACCGCGGGGAAAATTTCCGCGCTAAATTTAGCGGGCATTTTTCCGCTAAATTTAGCGATGAAATTTTCCCGATAAATATGGCGGGGAATTTTTCTGCTAAACTTAGGCAGGTAAGTTTTCCGCTAAATTTAGCGGAGAATTTTTTTTCGCTAAATTTAGTGGTGAAATTTTACCGCTAAATTTAGCAGGGAAATTTTTCCGCTAAATGGGAGGCGAGCAGGAGAGGAGGAGGGGCATAGCCTCCCTTCCGCACCTTCTCCTCCTCCTCCTCCTCAAGAGCTGCGCCTATTTCGGCATTACA
>JAZHYW010009688.1:0-25631 GCA_037355805.1 Ixodes ricinus
ACCCACTTACCCGCCAGCCCGGCGACGTTTCTTCGTAGCGGAACCACGCGGATCTGTGTCGACGTTTTCGACGTTATGGAAATCGCAGGAACTGCGTCCAAGACCGGCAGGTTTTTGCTGCCGGCTTGCCTGGGTGCCTTCCGTGCTGAGTTCGGTTTTGTTTTCCGATGGCAAGTGCCAACCGGTAATCAACGTTGCTTTGTATTTCTGCGTGTCAGCAACATAGCAGCAACATCGTGATGGCAGTGTTGTGCGTTGTGAAGAGAAGACTGGAATTATCACCGATGTGACCATGTGTTCGCATATCAGTGTAGTGTGACAACAAGATGATGATGACGTAGCTGTGGGCATTGATGCCGCTGGCCGAGCCGTGATCCGGAGGAGTGCGGGGTGTCGCAGGTTGACATTCCGCTTTACATTAAAGATTTTAAGACCACTTGAGGGATTAGTTGCAATCGGTCGACGTGCGGATAGTCATGTTGGAACCACTGGTCTGAACAGTAAGCTCCTATCGTAGTGTGGCCAATGTGACTGTCGGTTGTCTCCTCCCCGAGAGCGATTGCGCTCACTGGAAAGGACTGAAAAGTACGAAATTATGGCGGAAAGGACGTATATATACAGTGTGGAATTTCAGCATTAGAAAAAAATAGTAGGTAAAATCGAAAAAAAAAAGAAAAAATCTACCCTTTATTTTGCTGGGTAAATATACTACAGTTCCTGGAGAAACTGCACTCCAAGTGGCGCGCTGGGATGAGCGCTAGAAGGTTTCGAGCTCGCCATGGTGTAGCTCCGTACACTTAACACCTGCCGCAGGTCCCGGCTTTGACTGCATTCAAGTTGATCGAAAAGCGAGTTCTCTGCCCGTGAAGCATCACTTCCAGCTGAGTGAATATCCGCTCTACAGAGATTAATTCAAGACTGTAATTGAAGCCGCGCGCGAACAGAACAAATAGAAAAACAAACTACAATAGAAAATCGGCTACGATGTGCCGTGCGGGGAAACAAACTCATGGCTTCGAGCTGTATTGGAGTCGTCTTGATTTATTGGCTTTCAAATAATTACGCCATGATCGAGCGTTTACTTCTTAATAAGAGATTCATCCCCGGATTCATTCGAAATATTCTCAGTGGTATTACATTCCTGGGAAAAGATCAACATGCTTGGAATATTTTATTGCTTAGGAGTCACCGAAAAGTTCCGTACCTTTAAAATGACCAGTATAAAAGACGGAAACGCAGAGTTCGGGTGTAGTGTTCGGGTTAGTGTGCCGTTGTGTGTATGTGAATGTATGTTCCCTGATGCTTGTGGTATGCGATATATGTGTAGAGTGGAGGATCCGAAAGCGCAAAGATAGCCTAAGCAAAAAATAAAAAAAATGTTTTTTTGTAGAACATGAATTAGGCGGTATCTAGCGCCGCCTAGCTATGCTGTTTGCAATTACTCTGTTTGACCCTGCCATCTGGTGGCAAGCGATTTAACATTCTTTCACGCTGCGCGGTAAACAGCGGCTCCAAGTTTGTTCTTTTGAGAGCGGCTTTTGGTTTTGCGGATTGGTTTGCCATTCCTCCGTGATGTGCAGTTGGCGAAAGAATTGTGACTCGAGGAACAGCAATGGTAAGTCGTGAAATGCGCGACGTAACCTCGAAAGGCTTTTATCATGCAAAAAAGGCAATTCGCTGCATAGATAATCTACATTTCATGGACCATACTGCCCGTACTTTTTAAAGCACAGTTTGCTTAACGTTAACCAAATGTTTCATCTAAAACTTTCAATTTACATACGGAACAACATAATTAACAACCAAACGACTTTTTTGAGACATTCCTTTGGAATAATACTCAATATGATTTAAGAGCATGAATCCTATAGGATGCCTCGGTTATGAACAACCTATGGAAACCAGAAATTAGAATACATGATACCTCAATTCTTAAACAAGCATCCAGATGCTAGGGGAATAATACTAAATAGTGCTTCACGTTGCAGCTTCAAAAACGATTTAAAAAGGTATCTTCTGTCATGTTGTTCAGAATAAATTTGAACGTCAATTTGTCGTCACATGCACCGAGTATAGTATTGTGATCAGGTCTATTTTAGCTTCTGTATAAAATATGACGTGTAATTTTCATCCTTGTGGAGGTAATGGTACCGATGATATTGCACTGCTGTTTCTTGCCGATGTTTTGTTTTTTGCCGATGTTTTTTACTTGTTTTTTTTCCATTGACTGCTGATGCAGTGTACTGAGGGTACTGGGACTCGTCAGGCAGAGCTTATCTGCCTTTTGTCCTTTCTCCTTGTGACCTTGTGTCCGAAATAAAGAAACAAACAAACAAACTGGTTATCTGTTGTCTCCGTTTAACATCGCAGTGCTGAGGACGAGAAGACTAAGTAGCTGCTTTCGAAACGCAAGTTTCTGTACCTGCAGGGGAACCTGGCTTCGGAAATAAACACAGTTCGCGGAAAGCTCGTGTTACGCTTTTATTTGCTGCTCCTTTCGTCCCGTACAAGAAACGTAGCGTCCTCGTTAAGCCTTATTGAGCTCGATTTGCTCGATTCAGGGCCGCCATAATGAGATGCAGGCAACGGAAGAACTGTTTGCTCCCCTGCTTCAGGGACGAAGGTTTTCTCTTTCTGAAGGAACATAGGTTACAAGACCGTTCCTCCCCTAACGGAGGACTATCCATACCCTTTTTTCTAAGAGTGTGTTGACGTCCAATTCCGACAAGGGAAAGGACTGCTTCACAAACAAAAAACAACCCCCCGAAGCGTGCGCAACACGAACTTCATACGAAAGTAGAAACGTTTTAGTGCGCTGACAATTTTTCCTCCTCAACCATCTTGGTTTTCTGCAACACCACCAAAATCAGGTCTCTCATTAAATAACACGTTACACTTGGTACCGTTCTTTACGTGTGCTGAGACATCCGACATTTAGCATTGCAACATTAATGGCTGTGTTGGACATAAAAATCATGAGTGGTTGTGGCGCAGCACATGCCTTGACCCTCGGACGAAGTCCCTGAAACCAGGCGTCGCCGGCACACTTGCTGTCCGCCACCTGCAGATGTCTGGGGAAGGTTCGAGCATGGGTGGTACCAGCCCTTCTTCTCCCTCCATGCGCTGGGATTGGGTGCCACGTACGGCGTAGGAGTGGCTCGTCGAGACCGCGCTTATTTGACTCGCTGACGGCGTCCATGACGGAGGTCTCTTCCGAAGCCTGCTCCTCGGTTGACGGGATACAGGCTGTATGGGGGACCACGTTGTCCTTGGACAACGCCACAGCAGAGATAGGTGTAACGCCGTCCTTGGTCACAGGGGTGTCGGTCGCCGACTCGTTGGCACCCTCTTCCGCGTGAGACTCCGCAGCACCTTTGGCTTCGGCAGGGTGCCCCTGATGTTCCGCAGCAAAGGAGGCGCCAAGTTCCAGACCGATGCGAAGCTCCCTCCGCCTTTTCAACATCCATGATTAAGGGCGACATGTCTTCCGCCTGGGTACCACCAGTTACGCGAGCATACGTTTTGCACGCATTCTTCCTTTTCATGCCTGAGCGGAAGCACTCGGAGCACTTCGGCGCGTGACAGTCTCGCCTAATGTGCCCTGAGCGCTTGCATCACAAGCAGACAGACGCCTTCCAGGGATGACGACAAGCACGTTAGCCCCGTGGAGTCGTAGCTGGTGAGGAATGCTGTCCGGCGTGACACCGCTCCTGAGCGTCACGCGGACGACTCAGGTGATGGACTCTACGCCCTCAAATGCCGCGACCCTCCACTTTTGCGCCCGACGTCGGCAAGCTTTCCGTAGGGAGTCTGCGGACCTCGTCGTCCGGCACGTGGAAAGGAAGCCGGTGAAGGAGAACATGGACCATCGCGCACCTCGACGGCGTCAACTAGATTGCTTGTTTGGTGCCGCCGTCGCTCGTAGATGGCGGTAGCTGTCCAGAGCTTTGCGTAGTTTTGTGCTAACACATGTGTTTAGTACCGAACACGAAACTGGAAACTAGCCTTTAACAGCTCCTCTGTAAAAAAGAGAGCCCACTAACACCTTCCTTCATACTAGTTAGAAAATAGTGCCAATAAAATCCCTTCGTATTATACATTGTAGCCTATGCAGGATCAGAAAGGCGCTAGAAAATACGTTAAGATCCCTCGGAAACTCTATGAACTTGCCTTTTGTCGCCTTCAATTAGAAGTTACCGTGTTTGATTGAACGGTTTGAACGCGGGAATGGTGCAGTGGTACAGCCGGTAGATCTGGGAGCGCGGTCGCCGGCCTCCTTCGATATGCGGCAGAGTGCGAGGGTGTTAGCTTTTTTGTGCGGAATCTTGCGATTTCAGGGTTTTCGCGTAGATCGTAGCTAGCGGTCAGTGTTCGTCCTCGGGGAGGTAAGTTCCGCCTTGAGGGTCTTCTATTTTGTTTGCGACGTCTCATGCGGACGGATTATCTTTCTTTTCTCTTCTTTCTTTATTTTCTTTCTTTTCTTTTAGAGCGCAGCTCTTAGGCGCCCGTTTCCGGCAGGCGGCGTCGCCGTCGCCGTCGCCGTCGCCGTCGGCGTCGGCGTAACCGCGCGGTGCATGATGGGTAATTTTCCCCGCTAAATCTAGCGGAAAATTTTCCCCGCTAAATCTAGCGGGAAATCTTCCCCGCTAAATCTAGCGGAAAATTTTCCCCGCTAAATCTAGCGGAAAATTTCCCCGCTAAATCTAGCGGAAAATTTTTCCCGCTAAATCTAGCGGAAAATTTTCCCCGCTAAATCTAGCGGAAAATTTTCCCCGCTAAATCTGGCGGGAAATTTTCCCCGCTAAATCTAGCGGAAAATTTTCCCCGCTAAATCTAGCGGAAAATTTTCCCCGCTAAATCTAGCGGAAAATTTTCCCCGCTAAATCTGGCGGAAAATTTTCCCCGCTAAATCTAGCGGAAAATTTTCCCCGCTAAATCTGGCGGAAATTTTCCCCGCTAAATTTGGCGGAAAATTTCCCCGCTAAATTTAGCGGGGAAAATCCCCCCTCCTCGAGGTCACGTGACCCCCAGGCCACGTGACCCCCCCTCTCCGAGGTCACGTGACCCCCCCGTGTGCCTTCCCCTCCTCCTCAAGAGCTGCGCTCTAATTCGGCGTTACAGGGAGTTGTAAACGGCTTTCACTTTTTACTGTTCCTTTTCCCGATTGACCGGGAAGTGGGCAGAGACTAAGGGCGTGATGCCTGACGAGGCCTTTGTCCCGCTTACAGTTCTAACACAACAGTGTAGGATACATTACTTTTGCACACTAAAATTAGAGGAAAAGAAACTATAAAGTTCCATACCACTCAGAAAAAAAAAACAAAAAAAAACAGGATCGATCAATTATCACACGACGGCCTTTTAACAAAGAATGATAGATCAAATTAGTCAGAAACATTCTAACACAACAAAAGCGAAATATGGACATGACTTAATAATTATAAAATACATACATATCACGACACAATGTCACTACCGACCAGAAGTCTCTTTAATCCTTTTTCGAATTGGAGTATATTCTAATTAAAATATATTAGATCTCCTGTATTGTTCAGAATTTTGGCGACTTGGAAGATTGTCGTTTGTCTTCCATAATTGGTACGTAGTTTTGAAAGTCGTTTGATTCTATGTCTGAGTGCGTGATAGGTTGTGTTTTCTTGCAGAATCGCAAAGAGGTTTCTTGTGTGTATTATGTGTGACAATCTAAAATAATAAATTTTATTTACTTCAAGTACGCCATATTTGCGGAATAGCGGTTCAGACGGGAGATCTTGTGACCTACCCCTATAATTTTCAAAAAGTCGTAGCATTTTTTTTTGTAAAATGATCAACTTGTTATAATTTCTGGCCGATGTGGTGCCCCATACTAAAATGCAATAACCGAGTTTGGGTAAAATAATGCGCAATATACATTCTTTTTTAGCCATAAGGGTTTGAGATTTCTTATCTTATAAATACATCCAATGCCTCGGGATAGCTCAGAGCTCAGCTTATTTATAAGCGTGTTCCCACTAACTCTATTAAACCACACACCAAGAAGGTTTAGCTCTGTAAACTCATCAATAATTTCATTTTCAGAACTATATTCACCTTAGCGACCTTAGCAGGAGGTGGCTGGTGTTCGCCCATTCTCCAAAGGTCTCGTACCCCGAATCAACGCGGCATCGCTGGTGTCATGGCACTGCTCGTTCGGAGATGGTTGATGGCCGTCCGATGGTCCCGGCTCCCTGGGGAGGCCTAGCAGGCGGTCTCCCTCCGCGTACGTACCTCGCGCCGGGATGCTTGGCTTTGCCCGCCCGGGCCACCAGGAGCTTTGCCTCCTCGGAGAGTTACACTGGACAGCGTGAATGCGGGGTCGTCGTACACAAGCTTGGCCGGTTGATCGGCCTTCTCGTTCCTAGCAATGCTGCAGTGACTGGGCACCCGCTTTAAACGCGGAGGCAATTTAAGAAGATTTATGTTGGCTTTGTGCGCGCGACGTTGAGTGTTTTCTGGCAGCTTCACTTGTGATTCTATGTATCACCAGCGGTCTCGTGTTACATGTTTGGAGTCATCGTGAGCGCATTGCACCTGCTCCATGCTTTCAACAGGCGTTGGCCCTTACCTTGCCGGTTTCTAACTTACGATCGGCGTGATCGCTATAACGCTGAAACTGCCAAAGTTGTTTGTCTTGTGATAGGCGTTCAACAAAGAGGTTTTAAGTTCCATCTTGTGGTTGATATAGGCTCTGTTTGATGCAATAACAAACGTACGCACTCACATATTCCATGAAGTACGTTCCCTCAAAGACCGCCACATTCGCAATTTAGAACATTCCATCCCTGGCAGTCAGACGTCATCTGTTGGACGATCAAAGTGCGTTCCACTGGAGGACATTCTGACTGAAGGTCAGTGTCCCAAATTACGTACTTGATAGAAGGTTTCACAGGGGTTGGTGTAATGTCCAGCAGACACGAGTATTGATAACGTAGAATTCATGAGCTGCGGAATTGCAAGCGCCATCAAACGCTTACGTGCTAACTCAGCTTGTAGCGACGATTACATCTCAAAAGCTTTCCCTAAAATTACGAAAGATAAATTCTCTATTCTCTTGTGGCACCTTTTTGAAGCATCACTTCATTCATCTGAATTCCCTCATGACTGGAAATTTCAGAAGTTATTCCCGTGTATAAATTGTGGGAGTTCTGCATTTAGCTACCAACAAACACAGGTACCGATACAGTAACCAAGGGTTGTCTCAACAGCGGCGATATTTCAAAGGAGACGTCACAGACATGTACACGTTACCCAAAAAAATAACTAAATACCGTTACTCGTTACTCGCTCAAAAAGTAACTAAATACGTTACTCGTTACCAATTCTCAAAAGGAACGCGTGAGT
The DNA here is from genome assembly GCA_037355805.1 of Ixodes ricinus. Lineage (NCBI taxonomy): Eukaryota > Metazoa > Arthropoda > Arachnida > Ixodida > Ixodidae > Ixodes > Ixodes ricinus. Next base: position 7,381 of record JAZHYW010009688.1, read on the forward strand.
TACCTCAAAAGTAACGAGTTACTTTTCACGTTACTTTGACGACCAAATACACAACTGTTTTCGTTTCATGGTTTATTGTTTTCTTTTTAGTAGTCGCTGCCCTTAAGCAGCAGCTGCCTATCGAAGTTTTCATCAGTTATGTTTACCCGCTTCCTGAAAATACATTTCCGGTGATAGCTGGAGCGTCTTACTACTGACGCGCTCGAGAGGAATGACAGTGTTGTGCTTCAGGAAGAGCTGGTGAATCCTCAGGAACTGCGCCTTCATTGAGGACAGCGGGTGATGGGTAATGTCCCTTCCGTGTTTGCAACCTCAGGGTTTACATTCGGTCCATACCCGGTTCTAGGAAGTTCAACCAACGAACTGAGTTGTGCTCGCTGGCTGAAGGACATTCCAAGCTGTAGAGTTCAGTACGGCAACGTTTATCGCTGGACACGTCAATCGAGACTGTTCGACTGACGTGTTTAGCGATGTACGTTGCTGTATTGTCATACCGCTTATTTGTTTTCGGATTTTCAATCCCGCCTTTGTCACAATAGACAGATACTAAGGCTAGAATAAAAACAAGGCCGTTTAAGCGGTGTTGTACACGTTACTCCTCAAAAGTAACGAGATACCGTTACCCGTTACTTGGCCTTAAAAGTAACTAACATACCGTTACTCGTTCGTTTTTCTGAAAAAGTAACTAAATACGTTACTCGTTACCGAAAATAGTAACTAGGTACAAGTAACTCGTTACTTGTAACGCGTTACGGACATGTCTGCGTCAAACCTAGTAGCGCGGGCGGTCGCCACATCTCCGCGGCAATATAGACGATGTTTAGGGCTACATTATCGCGGGTCGGTTCGATTAATTACCTCCGTTGGTGCCAATGATCGTCTACCTTGTCTCACTCTCTCGAATATAGCGGAAGAGAAGACGCACGTACCAGAGTAAGGACAGAGTCCAAGAGCATTTATTAGAACACTCTTAAAATGAAGTACAATGTCCCCATCCGAAATGCCCCCCGCACCGGCAAAGATGAAAAGGTCCTTACCTGCCAGACGCGGGGTTCAGAGAAACCAAGACCGGGAAACCATCGGAGAAGTCGCCGACACACATCCTATCTGTTTCGCCGTCAGCGGACGAGTCCCAAATTTCCCGAAAGCGGAAAAAGTCGAGGCGAAACCTCCTCGCCTGTCAGCAGTGATTCGCATCCGAGCCGGGGGACGGAAAGAGGTCCCCCCGGGAGAGAGGTGAGAGGAGAGCCCCCCAACGCAAGGCGGCCCTCCGCCTCACGAACAGGTCGGAGCTCATGGCGAAGATGGCCGAGGCGTTCCGACCCGCGGACGTTATCACAGCCATCGGGGAACGGAGACCGCAGGAATCCCCACAAAATTTGGAGAGCGCCATAATACATTTATTTGCATACTTATCTCTCTTAAAACCATCTCATGTAAAATATTCAAGCACGTCATCTACTCGCAAGGCATGAACCACCTTAAAAACTTCAGCTGTCTTTACCCTCACCAACTTGACGTTCAGGAAAAATCTTTCTTGTTATAATCAGCTTTTTTAATTTGTATCAGGCGTTGCATAATACAATTATTGACCCTTGTGCTAAGGATGACATTTATTTTGATTTCGCTAAAGCATTTGATACTTACCACTTATCAACGTTTACTCCTAAAACTTTTTGAACTGAATATAAATAGTTCTGTCATCAGTTGGATTTCATCTTTTCTAAACTAATCCCTAGCAGTCTGATTTATTTTTATATAATTACCCCTCATACTCAACCATTACGGTGAAATCGGGAGTTATCGAGGGCAGCGTCATGGGGACCACTTTTCTTTCTCATCTACATAAATGACCTACCTTCACTAATCTCGCCACCTGTGACGTGTTTGGTGGACGATTGTATTCTGTACCATCAAATTTCTTATTCTAGCGTCTCAAATATTTGTCAACGAGGCATTAACATATTGGGAGAAGCATGCTCAAAATGGCAAATGAAGTTTAATATAGCTAAAACCAAGCTAATTTATTTTAATTCTTATATACACTACAATTTTTTCGGCTCAAGTTTCTCCGCTTCAATTTCATATGTTCCTTCATTTAAGTACCTGTGCGTAACTTCTAGCGTATATCAGACTTGGAATGCTTACATTGATAATATTATTCACAAAGCATCGATAACTCTTAGATTTCTTAGAAGGCATTTATACTTAGTACAACAGGACCCCTACTAAAAACATATCGCACCTTTATGGATGTAAATGGTGCTTACCGGTAACCGTCAAGTTATACCGGTCTTACGTTTGTCAAACGGTTCAACCGTTTGAGCCATACCGACACCCGTTTGGGCAACGGGTAACTCGTTTGGGCAAAGGGGTCGCCATTTTGTTCAAACGGATGACCATGCCCAAGCGGGTCACCGGTGACCGGCATGCTGGATTCGTTTAACTAAACGGCTCTCCCATTACGCGATGTGCCCGTTTGACACTGAAGTACAGAGGGGCTGCACGGGCATGCCTGTTTGACCCGCAGGCAGTTTCCAGCGAGCTGTTTTGAATGTCAGTGCCCATGTCGTCAGTGGACGCGGAAGCAACAACGTAGCAATTGCGACGCGAGAGCCTATACTGCGACTTGATCTGGCCAACCGCGCTCGCTCTGCTGAAATGTGAGCGTGGGGCTGTCGAGCACCGTTAGCCTGCAGAAGATGCAAGACGTTGCTTTGTTGTCGCTAATCCTCTTCCTTCCGAACGCCTGCGAAGCCGTTCCAGCGCTTTTAAATGGCCGCTCGCGCAGCTTGGCAGCCTTCCGTTTGTCAGCTCTGGCATTTAATCGTGGTCGAGGCTTATGTTCGCTGGGGTTCATAAAATGCTCTCATTCAATAGGAAACGAGGAATCGCCGACGCTCGCAGACTGCCAAAAGGATCCAGAAAGTTTGCGATGCTGCGCCGGCGGTTTGCCGAGCACTGCAAGGGCTTCGCAGGCATTCGCAAGGCAAAGCATTTTCAACGTCAAAGCAACGTGCTGTAACATCAGCAAGCTAATGGTGTTTAAGAGTACCACGCTCACATATCAGCCGAGCGAGCGCGGTCGGCCTGACCGAGGCGTAGTCGTCTCTGGTGTCCCGATGGCCACCACTTGGCTCTGTCTACACTGATGACATCTGCACTAAGATTCAAAACAGCTCACTCGAGACTGCATGCGGGTCAAATAGAAAAGTCTATAGCGCGACAGAGTGTCGTGACAAGGTGTCAACAGTAGTACTTACCTCAGCAGGGCGTATGCGTTATGGCCGTTGACGCCCATGTCGAGAACGACGAAATATAGCTAAAAAAACTATTAACACCGAAAACAAAATTACTTAATCGTGAGATGCGCACCACCTTATGGACGTCCTTTTACCTTAATATTATACGAATTCCTCAAATGAGCAAACACTGTTGCTTATCTCTATTTTTTATTCAGATACATTAATGTCGTTCGAGCTTCTTGGAGCCAACATTACCTTGTGCTATCATTGTATTGCGCAGGTTGTTTATTAATGACAGCAATAAAAATCATAACTTACAAATGAAACAAATATTGACCCAAACTAAGCTGCGCTGTAGATTCCGCAGTTCGCTAATAGCAGATTTTATTTTTGCTAGAGTTTTTGTCACGTGTAACGAAACTTACCATTTCTTAAACCATCCCTAGCAGCACACTTCCCCGCCTCATACTTTGGCATCTTTGGGGCAAGCTTGGGCCAGGCTTGAACCAAGTTGGCTCCAGTTCGCGCCAATATGACTCAAGCCTGAGACGAGGAAGCGTGCTACTTGGGATTTAATCTTATATGCCACAAAGATGCAAAGATTCCCCAAACTGAAGTCAAAAGACGCGAATCTAGCAGTGTACCGAGTACCGATATTTTTTCTTTAAATTCTTGTTAAAAAATACATTCGTGGACATCGTGCGTAAAAATAAGTCGCGGTTAAATCTTAATTTTAATTTACATAATGGGTATAACGGGGTTATAACATAGGATCTTCATACTTTCCGTTTTTGGTTAACTTTTAGGCTGGGCAGTTCATTTGGAACTTCAAAAACCAGCTTTCAAGTAATTCAGCTGTAATGCAGCTGTCCACTGTAATGCAGCTGTAATGCACTCTTATGCAGCTGTCATGTTAAATAGGTATTGACTGCAGAGTAGACGCTATGCGTAATCTAAGCCAAACGTATCTCCGGTTAGGTCATGTGACTACTGTCTCCAAGCGGATCACAAGGCAGAGCACGGCACCTGCCTGAAGGTCATAACTTGGTAGGCCAATCACATTGCATCCATTGCACTACCAACTATGGCACCAACTCACAAAAGGATAAAAGCGACAAATCATCGTCTGTGTTCAATGATGGGATGGCCCTTAAAGGAATACTTCAACGAGATTTGAAATATACCCGTCGTGTTCAAAAATGGGTTGACTACGATCTACAATATCCGTAAATGACAATCGGACGTTTGTATTTTGAGCCTAATGGCTGTACTTTTCGTTATAAACGGCCCACTCTGACAAGCGCTCGGAGGACAGCCAGCGGAGACCCCGTGACATCCAACGCAATCGTGACGTAGTTCGTCTCGGGACGAGCAAAGCTACGCCGAGGTTGACGTCAAGAGGATGACCTAGTCGTTCAAGCCACCGAAGCGGCTGCTTTTGAACAGGTTTTGAGTGACGGGTTATTCTTCTATAATCTTGTAGAGGGACAATAGCGACTTCTTGGTCACACACAAGGGATTCTCGGGAAGAGGGGGCTAATCCTTCCCCTCCTCTCTCGTCGTGGCCGGAGGCGAGACAAGTGTCGTCACTATCTGCCAAGGTTCCTAGATGGGCATTACAAACGAAGCGTTAGCGACATCCACCAGGTGCTCTTTGCTAATCGTTTAATTCGTTTTAAAATTCCTTTTCGTGTCTTTGTCAACAGGATATTGGTGTGTCTTAGTGATACTGCTCTTTTGAACACATATAGACCAAAAAATAAGCGCCGAAATTTCGTTGTAGTATCCCTTTAAAGATTAGCTTTTTGTAAGCGCACCCTATACCGACCTTAAAGGAGCGCCTTGTTCCTGCTCCTTCTCTCTCTCTCTCTCTCTCTCTCTCTCCTTCCCCAGCTGAAAGCATGCTAGATGGTGCGGGCTCGTCGGACAAATCAACCCTCTGCTTCTTACCTCTTGACTCCGCTCTCGGCTTGCGGATAACGCCAGGAGCGTAGTCACGAGGTAAGCAGTTGACGATTGACGCAGAAGCGGTCCCCACTCCCGGAATGCCTGCTTGCTGACCTATTTTCGTTTGTGCTGCGGACTGCGTGGCTGCAGTAAATTTCGGTGGTAAATTGTATTTCGTCCGCTACAACGTGTTCGAAGTGGACCAAAGCTATAGGCGTTTGAAATGTCCTACGCGTATATCGGCAACAAGAGATATCTTGAACCACAGAAATTATTGATATGGTTTTGTTCGGCAAATGAGAGTTTGTGCCGTATCATGTTGAATATTCACGAAGCTCTTCTTTGGTTTTGTGTTTGTGTGGTCGTTGTGCAGCGCCGGTGTTGACACATATCTCAGATTACATCTTTCAAGTTCGCTTTTCTTATGCTAAGTGCACTGCAACCTACTTGTTGGCAACGATTGATCGTTCGTCTGCGGGTACTCTTCCAGATTACCTTTAGATTTCGGTAGTGTCTATTCTGCCGCAGCCGGCTGAGTAATTTACCCGAAATTCTACCGGCAGTGTCCTCGCATTAGCTGCCGAAACCATCGGACAACTGTCGGTAAAATACTGAATTTCTTATTTTTCCGGCTTTCGTGGAACACGTTTCATAGAAAACTTTTCATGGATACATGTTTCATGAACGCAGGTTTCATCGACACTAGCATATCACAGACTCTCGTTACGCGAATCGAACACTGAAACTGCATTTAGTCGCGCGTGTATCACAGGTCGGCCGACCCCTTCATGCATCTTCGCGGCAGCAGTCTGCGACGGCTCATTATGAAAATATTAACTCACCTGGCCCCCTCGTTCAAACCATTTGCGGCGACAGTCTGGAGTGACTTATTACAACAACAAAAACTATAGACGTTTACAAATCTCTGTAATGTGAAATTAGAGCGCGGCTCATGAGGAATAGCAACGGAGGGTACGGAGGGGAGGGTATGCCCCTCCCTCAGTACCCTCTTCTCCTCCCCTTCTTCTCATTATTCCCCTTCTCTCCCCTCCTTCTTCAATTCAGTTTCCCCGCTAAATTTAGCGGGGAAAGTGTCGCCACATGTCCTCACGTCACGTCACCTTTGAACGAATCCAGTTTCTCGTCAAGGTTCAGCGGGAAAATTGACGTCACCTGTCGTCAACACCAATCCAATTCCCCGCTAAATGGGAAACTGAATTGGTCATGTGACGTAAATTTCCCCGCTAAATATTGTGAAGAAACTTACTTTGTCCGCTAAATCTAGCGGATAAACAGAATTTTCCTGCTTAATTTAGCGGGGAATTGAATTGGCAATGATGTGAGCGCTTTATTGACCATAGTACAGGGTGAAGGAAATAGGGGAGTGCGTCGAGTAGCTCTTGCCTTGGACGCTGGTACATTGGGCGAGAAAGTAAGGGGTGGAACACTTTATAAATTGTAGGAAAAGAGGTACTTAAAAAAATAGTAGTAGACGTCCAGGCCAGCCTCGAAGATGAATTTAAGCAGCGAGTTTATTGTCTTTTCTTGATTTGTCACAGGGACCTGACGGGTGGGTCCACCCCTCCAGTGCGATGATTTCCGTCGGTTTGTGTTTTCCTCTGCATGCCTCTAGTCAAGGACAGTCCCAGATGAGGTGTGTTTGGTCGGCCTTCTTCGTGTTGTCGTTGCAGAAATTGCATCGGCCATGGTTTAAAGAAAACGGTGATCGCGACCATGAGGCTATTTGCGCTGGCGTACATGTTGTGTTTGTTTGTATTCTCGTTAGAATAATTCTTTCTCTTCGGACTAAACGTCGAGGAATTGCTCCCGGTGCGTCTGGGAGGAGCTCTCTGAGTTCCTCCCTAGACTCCAGCTTGACAAGTTACAGCTCTTCTTCCGGGTCATATTCAGTCTCCATTTCTCTGGCACGATCTGCTCCTATCGGAGGCCGTGCGTAGTCATGGTTTGTTAAGTGTGGAATCTCACGCTTGGCCTCGCGGAGGAGAGACAGAAGAAACGCGCGAGTCGGTGCGTGAGCATTCTCGTTGCCCTCGATTCCCATGTGTGCGGGAACCCAGGATATTTTTGTGTTGGTGCCCAGCTGTCGAAGTTCGCCGATGAATTTCTTTATCAGCTTCACCTTTCTGCTGGCGCTGAACCTTTTTTCGCATTCCGAAATAGCTTCGACTGAATCCGCGAAGATGCGTACATCTAGCGGCGTTGCTGCTTATGATTTCCGTAGGTCCTTGATAGTGTCGAGTGCCAGGGAAATTGCGGAGATCTCCCACCCTTGACAGTTGTCCCCTCGGAAAGAAGTTTTGAGTGCGTCTTGCAGAGTCTGGGTATGACTACTGCAGCACATGTCATATTAGCACCGGCATCATGCGCCGCGTTTGTGTATATTGCCAGGATCCTCGAGGGGTCTTCCCAGCATTGGACCCTCTTATGATGGGGCTTTGCTAGCCTTTCCCTTGCCTCATTCTGAAGGTTCGCGTTTGCTTGCGTTGTTTGTCTTCCGTCAGTGATGTCAAGATGCGATATCCATGGCGGATTCTCTCTTGGTAGTGAAGCCAAGGTGTATGCCATGTATGCCATGTTTGTTTGTCCTAGTATGCCTCTACCGGCATCTGTGTGTTTCAGTCGCTCCATGTGTACCTTCTCTCTTGTCTCCACCTTTTCCCGCATGGAGTTGAGTTGGGCGTATTGCCGTAACTTGTTCAGGGGAGTAAATCGCGGCAGACCCGTGATCACTCTCATGGCATGATTGTTTAAAGTCTCTAGCTTGGACCACTGGCGTTTTGTCAGTTTAAAGTGTTGTGCGCCGTAACACACCCTTGAAACAAATAGTGCCTTGACCATTCTTCGCGCTACTTCTTCCGATGCTCCGTCTTGAATTGAGCAGGTTCGTCTGATGATTCCCAGCGCCACGTGGCACCGTTTCTGTGTTGCATTGCTCCATTCCTCTGCGCCACCGATGTCATCAATTGTGACACCGAGGATTTCGATGGTCTCTGATTGTTGGACGCGTTTCCCATCTAGCGATAGAACGATCCTACTCTTGACGTCCGCTATTCTTTGTTTTCTTGAGGCCACCGCCATATGCGTGGTCTTTTCTGAGGACGCTCTAAGACCAACCTCGTTGAGATGGGAATCGACAGCACCGAGTCTGCTCTGTAAGGTGGATTGCTGCGTCGTTTGGGCTCCATGGGTAGTCTGAATCGTCACGTCATCCGCGTGCACTGTGAACTTCAAGTTGGGGATCTTGTAAAGTAGCTTCGGGAAATTGGCGATAGCTATTTTAAAGGGAGTTTTGACACGACGGAGCCCTGTGGTACTCCGACTCCGTTTCTCACCGGTGCGCTGGTAAATTCTGCCTAGCCAATAGAGTATGTTCGGTTTTTGAGCAACGATTTAATAAAGTCGAGTACCCGGCAGTGTACTCCCAACATTATCGCCTCTCTTGTGGCTGATCCCTATTGAAAATTCCATCAAGGTACGTAATTTGGGACACTGACTGCCAGTCAGCAGCCCTGGTGGAACGTGCCCTGATGGTCCATCAGATGACGTCTGACTGCCAGTCAGCAGCCCTGGTGGAACGTGCCCTGATGGTCCATCAGATGACGTCTGACTGCCACTGATGGAATGTCCCAAATTACGTATGTGGTGGTCTTTGATGGAATGTACCTTCCAAATTTGCGTTTTTCAGGTAAAAGGGACCCGTACGAAAATGTCAGATACAGGCCGGAATGAAAAATGCCGGTTCCGCCTAGACCCAAAATTGGGGCACCAGTTCGTACCCACCCTGAAACCGCGCATTTCCAGCCCCAATTTTAGACCCAGGCGGTGCACCGCCGGAATTCCCGCTGCGCTCACCACTGGACTCTACAAAAGAATTTGGTGCTATGCCCTTAGCCGTTACAACCGACAGATCGTCGCGATTTCAGACCCAGGCGGACTGGGTCGGAAATTGCGACGATCTCTCGGTTGTAACGGCTAAGGGCATAGCACGGAATTATTTTGTAGAGTCCAGTGGTCAATTCCGGCGGCGCACACGGTCGTCCAGGCGTCGTCACCATGCACGGTGCACGGAACACACACACAGCACGCACAAGCACAGTATCCAGTGTTGAGTGCATCGGGAAGTTCCGGCGGGCAAGCGGTATCCGAGTTGTCCAAGTATTGTCACCAAGCACACCAGCGCATCCAGATGCCGAGCCAAACTGCAATGGGTCGGCAGCTTCACACTATATAAAGATTCAAAGCCGAGGTCAGTGGGTATCCATCCAGGGCAACGATAGGCGCGTCAGTATCCGTGCGCCCGCAGCGCGAACGTCGCCGCCGGGCGAAAGCCGGCCGGCAGACCGACGGGAGCGCAGAAGAACCTAAACTCGCGAAGCGCTGCCGCCCACTGCAACAGACAATGCAAGGCGCGTGTCGTCACCAAACACGGTGCACGGAACACGCACACAGCACGCACAAGCACAGTATCCAGTGGTGAGTGCATCGGGAAGTTCCGGCGGGCAAGCGGTATCCGAGTTGTCCAAGTATTGTCACCAAGCACACCAGCGCATCCAGATGCCGAGCCAAACTGCAATGGGTCGGCAGCCTTTCGGACTCGGGGTCCGGTCGCGATCGGCGAGGTCTGGCGCGGTGAAGCGCGGAGGCGTCCTCAAAGCGTGCGCACACACGTCGCCTCTGGTCCAGAGTGACCCGGCGGCCCGGCCTGGAGCACTAAACGCTTGGGTTCTGATGTTTCTTCCGTCTCGTAACTTCTTCCACAGCACCGAAGACAGCGGGCACGATCTTTACGTTCACTGAACGCGTCGAAATGCCTCCACGTGCGACGAACCGGAAAACGTGGTGTGGCTGGTGCCGGAACTGCATAACTTCGAGCTTTGACACGGCGTGGCGCCACCTTCTAGTCCGCATTCATGTAAACGTTGCCGCGTCGGCTTCGTTCGAAGAACGAGTGGAGTCGATGCGCTGAAGTCGCTTTCATGTAAACGACTGGGTCTTGTGGAGGAGAAATTCTACTAAAACATAAGACATTGTAGAGCCCGGGCTGGATCGACAGGGTGGCACAAGCGCGCAAACAAAACGAGTTGAGAGCGATCGTTCATGGAAGCTCGGCGAAGCTTCTATGGGCGAAGCGAAAGTGGCGAAAGTAGAAAGTGGCGCGTTTGGCGTGCTCGGCATGTTAGGCGTTTCGGCGGGCTTCTGATTGGGGTTGTCGGGTGCCCTGCTTGTCATATCTCTAACATCAGCGGTTTTATGGGCTCACGTTCCGAAATCGTTTTCTCGTGCATAGATTATTTTTCGTATTCATAGATTTGACGAAATAGTGGTATCCGAACGAACTTTACGTCCTTTGACCGTACGTCTGTCTGCACGTCAAAGCTTTTTGACGTACAGTCAGAGACAATCGATGTACAGTCAGAATCGCCACCAAGAAATCTTGACGGCATTTCGCGGCGGCCGACTGCCACCAGGAAACCATCAGAAAGCCGACAAGCGGAGTCTAACTGGAGTTTGACTGTCGGTCAGAGTAACTTGATGGCCAATCAGACGTGCTTGACGTACAATCAGGCACAGACAGGTGTCCACTAGAAAACATCGACTGCCAGACAGCGTTACATTGATGGATTTTTCCTTCGGGATGTATGGGGCACGGAATCAAAGGCCTTTCCGAACATCGATTGCGACGATGGTATTTGTATCTGTGCCTAGTGGCTTGTCTGTCTTGCACATTTCTTTTGAAATATGCAGCAAGCTTTCCTGTGTACCCATGTTGGCTCGAAAGCCGGTTTGGGCAGGGTGGAAGGCTTTGGTGTTCCTTTCCAGGTACCAGTTGAGCCTATCGAGGACCATACGTTCCATGAGCTTACAAACACATGGTGGTAACGAGATAGGGCTGTAGTTGGCAAGTGGCAGGGCTGTGTGTTCTTTACCAGGTTTCGGGATCGGTATAACTATTGAATGTTTCCATTCGGTAAGAATCTCCCCATGTTCCCACACTTCGTTGATTTTCTCAAGGAGGGCCTCCTTCGTTTCCTCCGGCAGGTTCCTGATCATTTGTACTGTAACTTTGTCGTGACCGGGTACTGTCCGCTGTTTGCCGCTTGTGAGGGCTGCTTGGAATTCACCTTTACTCAACGGTGAATCCATTCTGTCGTCAGGAGCCAGCATTTCACGTTCGTCGCATTCCGTACGTCTTGGCAGTGGCTGCGCTGTGGGAAAGATATTTCCGGCTTCTTTCACCATTTCTTCTCCTGTCCTGTTCGCTCTATGTGCCATGGATTTGGGAGCTTTTTATTCTTCTTTTTGCCCATCATGGCTCTGCAGGTTGCCCATAACGCAGTTATGGACGTCTTCTCGGAGAGACAGGCGCTGTAGTCTAGCCATCGTTTGTGTTTTAGTCGTTTCGCGTAATATGTACTTGGCTTCGCTCGTTATTTTGGTAACCTTTCTGTGGCCGTACACCGGTCTGGGTCTTTCCTGTACGCTTGTAGTGCTTGCAGTCGCTTTGCGAACAACTTTAGAAGATAAAGATCGGGTACCAGTATCCTCGTCTACCTCCTTGATTAATGTGGCGACCTTAAGGGCGTCAGTGAGGTGTTTTTGAAAGAGGTGTCGTCCTTTGCTGGGGAAGTAAGTGCTTTTCTGTACTCGTCCCAGTTCTCCGTAAGCGTGGCTCTCTTGTTATTCATGTTCTTTCTTTCTTTTTTTAGTTAGTGACATCTTCACGAAATCGGGAGGTGATCACTGCCCCATCCGTCTGGAACACATTTCCACTTTTCTTGTTTCACAAATTTCTTATTTGTCCAAGTCAAATCCGGAGATGTATCCTGACTTTTGACCCAGTCCGGTTCTCGTCTTTACGCCTTCCTTGTTCATTAGCCTAATGCCGTGCTGCGTCATATCCTCATAAAGTTCTTTGCCTGTCTTGGAACTCTTCCTGTAGCCCCACGCTACGTGCTAAAGGTTAAAATCCCTGCAGTATCGCTTTTGATCTTTTGGATATGTCTGGAGCAGATGAAAAATCCAGCCATTCCAGAAATCCGAAGATTTCTTCATTATTTTCTGGAGGACCTCCTTTGAGTCTGTGCGTACGTATATGGTATAAGATTTGCGAAAATATTTGAGAGTGACATCCTTAAATTTAATTTCTAGTGTCTTCTCTAGATAGCCATGTATTTCGAGTTTCCACTCTCCCATGGGTGTCTTAGATTTTGTGTGAGTCCTGACGTCCTTGAGATGTTCGCTTGGCTTTTGTGTATCTGGCTGCGGTTCCTTTCTGGGTCACTCGCGCTTGTTTCTAACTTTGATGAAGTCGTCGTCGTCATTGTCCGCGGCGTTTTCATCCTGCCCACCCTTCGATGTGTCCTCTGGGTTGCGGCTGCCGTAATGGCTGCTGCTCACCGGGGGTCGTTGTGTCATTCTCCTGCTGGCGTGGCGCTGACATAGACTTCGAACGGCTCTCTTGCCTAGGCGTAGCAGTAGGCTTTGCGTTCGAGGTGTGAGAGTTTTTGGCCGTTTTTGTTTCCTTGAGAGTTTTCGATCGTTTCGTCGAAGCTTTCTCTTTCGCGGTGATTTCCGTAAGGAGGCCCAAGATTTTCGTAATGAGATTTTCTTGAGATTCCTCTGCTAGAAGCGTCGCAAGGACTCTTCGTAGTTGACGGTGTTTTCCTGAGACAGTTGTGGGATGACCATTGTCCTCGCTTTCCGCGAGGTTTGTCGCCAGGTCCTCGTTCGCCTTCCGTTTTCTTGTTCCCTTTGCAAGGTTTCATCGCTACTTTATCCCCAGTGTATTTCATGCATCTCACGTGCTGCGTCGGCATCGCAGACTTTCTGGTTAGGCTTACGTTCCCCTTTGAGACGAACCCTGTCCGTCAAGTTGGGCGATGTCGTCAAGCGTCTGGATGCGTCATGCTTGGTGAAATTGCCGACCAGGACGTAAACTCTCCGGTTATTGGCCCCATTCCAGACCGGCAGATAGAGATATGTGCAAACTTATCAGGAAAATAAGTAGAGCTTAGAAAAGGAACATCCCTATACAGGCGCACTTCTTTTTCATCCAATTAAAATGGTGTCGAGCACCCGTGACGTCAATTTTTCTAGATCTGGCGCAAACATTTAAAAAATATAGCGGGAAATTAAATTGGTGTTGATGTCACGGGATGTGAATTTTCCAGCTAAATCTAGCGCGGTTACGCCGACGCCGACGTAACCGTGCTAACAAAAAATAAAAAGCAACGACGCCATTCTGTAATATACGACTTTAGAGATAAATTAAGGTCGCTACCATTCTTGTTTACATGATATTTATTTATTCATGTGCGTTCCATACACTCACAAAGGATGTTTATTTTTGGTGTGTGTATTAAAAACCAAAACTTAATTTGCATAGAAATGCCTTAGAAAGCTTTTTTTACAATTTTCATTATGCAGCATGTAATGGTGTTGCTCTGTGTTCGTAAATGGAATCCGTTCAAGGAACAAGTGTTTGAAACGCGGTTTTCCGGGACATGAAGTCTAAGCGCAAGTAGCTTTGTTTTAATGTGACGGAATACATATTAGTATAGTCACTGGCAGAATAAGAACGGCAGGGTGTGTCTTCCGAACGCCAAGTGTACAGCACGTTATCCATGTCTTCGGCCGTGCTTTGGTTTGGCGCACGCGCTCAACGTTCAGGGGATTCCGAAGTACTGTCGAAAGCAGGAATCTCGTGCCGGGGGCGGGTAAACTAAAGCTCCTCCCTGCTCTTCTCATCTTGTCGGTGACTCAGCAACCAGTGGGGGACGGTGCAAACATTACGGGTGCTTCTTGAAGTGGGCTACTGCAGAAACCAGTGACCATTGTCGGAGATCTGTAAAGCTGCTGAGCCATATCACCTTCCCCTGCAAAAATCACTGCCTGCAAAAGAAAAGAACGGTCCGGTTTGCGTTAATACTTTTCAAAATGTTCGGTTCATACCGCATTAAATATATGAAAGGGTTACGACTGTTTATAGTGAAGGAAGTGTCCCTTACTTACGAGGCGACATTTTTTTTTTTGATGCCTCGTGCAGTTTTGTAGATAGCTTAACTCAAAGATTTGTTTTGGGGGTCCACGGCAAAACGGAAAACAACCGGCTCGAGCATAATGGCAGCCCTTGTGGTCAGCTGCATGCCAATCATGCGATGCAAAGCTCGTACCGCGGTACTGCAAAACGTACGCCTGGCCTAGTCGCAAGAGCAGTTCCGATCAGCCAAGTAAGGGCTATTTTAGCGCTTTGCTTCGTAGATATCAAATGTCTACAGCAAATATTAATACACGTTCATAATGTTGTCGGCCGAAAAGCGAGTTAACCACGATGAACACAGTCCCAGCGCAGGTGAGTGAATGACAAAACATAGTTATTAAAGGAAGGGATACATCACGATCTCTCGATAAAGTCATCTAGTCGTGAAGGGGAAGGTGATTATGTGAAGGGTAGGTTGAGGAGGCTAATTGTAACAGCCGATCCCCGATGAGCGGACGAAACTAATCAGGGAATCCGGAATGTGCTCAAAACGAGCCCCGACTTATCTTCGAAGCTAGAACCTCGGTGGTGTGCAATGCACGTTGCAGAAGCGTTGAGAAGCTAATCTTAAGCTCTCGATGAGCAGGGACGAACAACTATGGCCGCCAGTGAACGCCGCCTTCGGCACCACGACGCGCTTGGGCGAGCGTGGAGTCAATAGGGACTCTGAGTAGATCGTAGACGCTAAAGTTTCGCTTTGCTAGCGGGAGTCGTGCCGTCACTTCGAGGCTTTAAAGGTTTTAGTAATACGTATAGGAGCAAACGCAAGCTCCCTACGTTAGCGTTAACGCTGCGTCCTCCTCGCTGCGCATGAGCCATACGTACGCACTGCGGCGAGCTGTGCGTATGTACGCTCGCTATCGATTTATGCGAGCGTACGTTGCGGTCCCCTGCGTGTCATTCTCATTGCTCTCGTCGCGCACGGAGAGCGCGAGAGTACTCCAGTTTGAAAAATGGCGGCGGTGAGGCAAACCAGTGGAAGTGCTACGCGCGTTGTACGGGTTCGCTTCAACATTGAAGATGACCTCAACCTTGCGGAAGAAAAAGAAGAACGGAAAAAGGGCGAGGGCTCGTGGCGGGCGAGGACACGCGGGGTTCGGTGCTGGAGACAGACGAAAGAGCCGGTGCCGAGCAAGGCATCCAACAGAAGACCCGGACCACTAGACAGCCTTGGCCCTTCTCTTCATCGGACTCTGAACTTAAGGACAGATTAAACCTTTTCCCAAAAGTAGCGCTTCCTCGTGTGACTTCCTCGGAGCGAGTGGAACTTGGCCTGATCGGGCGGTGTTGACAGGCGACCCACAACCTCCTCAAAGAAATCGACGTGACGAACCCTTTCGAGCGTGCGCAAAGATGGGTGTCGATAGCCAAGAACGTTGGCGACGCCGTCGAACCAAAAAGGTGTTTACCGTGCGGTCGGTACGCGAGCGGTGCGACCTACTGCTTGCGTACTTCCAAGCAAATGACGAGGCCAACATAAGATAGTAGGGATCCCACAACACGCTAAAGCAAACCATAGGATCGAACTGCTAAAAAAAAGATAGAACACGTTTACAACATGCAACTGGAAAGAGATTCTACGCACTTCGTAGCAAAACGATGAGATTCGCGGTGTTGGATTGGTTTGACCGAATACCCGCCTTGAATTGTTTGAAGCAGTTCGCAAGCACATCTAGATGGCTCTGCAAGTCTTTACATATGCGTCTGCTTTCCGCTATACTAAAAGTGTGCGTTCAACGCGCTCCGTAACCTTACGTCAACAGCTTGCGTGCGTTGTACGCAGTGCTGACGCAAGAGGTCTTACGCTATTCTAAAATGTTCCTATTGATTGAGCACGCACTCGCCGTTGCCCACTTTAGGCAGCGTGCGATCTACTAAACCTCTCTAATCTTCGTGCGCGATCGCTGACAAGCATACTTACAAAGTACGGTCGCTAAACGGTAACAAAACAGGCAGAAATTACTCGCTGGGAAGGCTCGAAACGCAGCAGAAAAGCACGACAAAAAGGTGGCACACAAGTAAGCTTATTGAGTACGAAAAGTACAAACATGACGTCAGGGCAGAAGGTTGCTTGACAAACAGCCAACGTGCTGCATGCCCGCTGGGAAGCAGGTGGTAGCATTTTTAATATCGGTTTTGGAGTGGACCGCGTTCTTCCAGCATAGTGTGATATTTTGGCAGTGCTCGTATCTGATCTCCGTAAATCGGTATCTGATAATTTATTTTTAGTTTGAATTTTAAGCGAAGTTACCTTCTAAACGCTTTTTGTGAGTTACCCTACTACACTCTGGCTTCCCTTACAGTTCGGCGGCAGTCGGCGCTACGAACCTATAATGTCTGAAGTCGATAGAGCAGAGCTTCCTACAAGTCGCGACATTTTTTGAAGCGCCGACTGCGTGACGCTGCAGGTTTTAGGAAGCGAATGGTCGGCGCACAACAGAGGACTAAACTGAATGGCGCCATTTTGCTCCAGCGGAATGTGCTTTGTCATGTTGTGTTGGTTGTCTTTACTTGTAAAATAAAGCATCAAGGGACTTTAATAATAAACTCCCTCAATACTTCTTTTTACAAGTAACGACAACCAATACAAATGACAAAGCACATTCTGCTGGAACAAAAAGGCGCCTTCAGTTTAGTCTCTGCTGTCACCGACATTCCTTCTAAAACCTGCACCGTCACGCAGTCGGCGCTTCAAAAATGGCGCTGCTTAGGAGCTCTTATCTATACCAGGGGTGTAAGATAGAAAGGTGGGAAACGGCCCATAGAGGCCTACCGTAGCGCCGTGACCGGATTGTGTACTCGTCTGCTTGCGGGTGCCCCCGATTTGCGACAAATGGCGCTGCGGCGAGAAGAAAAAAAAATCTCCGTCAGTTCAGCCGGTCGCCACCGGTCGCCCACCCGGAGTGAGAGTTCTCGGTGCTCCACATAGATGGCGCCACAGAAAAAGAGAAACCCGAGGGGTACACAATCCGGTCGCTCATTTGGCTCTCGTTTCCCCACCTGTCTATCTTCCCCCCACCCTGATCTATACTTCGTTTCAGCGTAGGTCCGAGCGCGGCCGATGTTATGAGCCGAAGGGCTAATCAAACAGCGAAAGAGGCACAACGTAATGGCGTGCTTTCTGCAGTTAATAGGACCAGCCGGTATTCGTCGTCTCTCTGTGCGTGCTCCTCCGCCGGCTAGTTTTATCAAGCGCAGAGAGCACGCCATGACGTTACGGTTTTTGCGCTGTTTGATTGGCCCTTCGGCTCATAGCATCGTCCGCGCTCGGACATAAGGTAAACGAAGTATAGGAACTTTAATAATGCCATTAAACCAGCTCCAAAAGTGCATCGTCACGACCCTCGATTTCTTTGTAGGTGTTTAATCTCCGGCTCAACCTGTCAAGGACACACAAAAAAGCGCAGGATTGTGCGGCGCATGGTTTCTTTAGTCGCTGATAACGAACGCGAAAAGACGACGAGCGGCATGACGACACACTTTTGCCGTCGTTTGATTGGGTCTACCGGATCCTAGGGACGGCTGTTGTCGGACTCCAGCTGTCAGAAGCTTCCAAAACACCAACGAGAAACATAAAATAAACGGTACAGGCGGAGGACGAGACAACACTAAAGACACTGCGTCGCGTGCCTGTAAGGCTAGAGTAAGCATCCGCTGTTGTCCTGATAAAACACAGTTCTGCATAGGACGGTTTGATCGATGGTTTGAAATGCAAGTGCACATTTGCTTCATAATAATTACTTTGTTAATAAGCCTTCAAATTAAATTTGCATTTTATTCTGTGCAGAGGACGGGCGGACAGGAAAGTGCTCGAGCGGCCCGTTTCATGTTGCCCAGGTGGCCATGTTGTCGCAACAGGCAAAGTGAGAACGGCAGAGAGGAGCTTACACTTGTCCGAGAGCCCGCTTAGTCAATGGGAGGCGCGCGCAGAGCCGCGACCATGAACCAGACGTCAGAAAGAGGGCCTGACATGCTTTCTTCGCCAATTAGATGCCGAA
>JAZHYW010009689.1:0-117312 GCA_037355805.1 Ixodes ricinus
AAATGCGAGGCCCGGAGGAACCGGCTGTCCTCTGCTGGCAAAGAATCGTCTACTGCGAAACCAACCAACTTCGGATGAACGTCCGCGCAACATCGCCGTCCGCTAGGTTGGCGATGTCTTCTGGAACAGTTCATGAGACAACCATACGCTCAATTTACCCGGGAATCTGTGGCGGGTGCTAATGCCAGGACGATGTTTTGAACGGAGGCGGTCGAATACAGGGCTGCAATCGTTCAAGCATCGTTCGAAAGCCACGTTGTTCTCGGAAAAGGCTGAATCCGAATGAAGTATCGTTGGAAAATTTCATGTATTTGTCTTCCTTCCGTGTCGTGTAGCGTAGTGTCACTAGAGATGCAGTCGCGCAAATTCAATTGCCGTTAAATAAAAAAAAAGAAGCCTAGAACTACTTTTTGCAGCGAACGCGCTGTTGCTGTAGTGGTAACGAGGCCTCCGTGGCCTCGACCATGAAGTGCCTTGTTCCGACGCCCTTATTGATTCGAGGGGGCTGCAGCCTCCACGGTTCGCCATGTTATCGTGAAACGAAGTATAGTCGTAGTAATGGCTACCTTACCCTTTCTACGGCTTTCGGAAATACACTGGCCGGGCTTTACGAACGAGAACTTAGGCGGCTAGAAAGGGGAGAGGATTACCTCGAAGGCTACGAATTGTGTTTTGTCGACAATTGCCTGGCGCGTTCCAACGAACGAAGAAACCAAGGTCAAGGCGTCGTCTGTCATGAACCGAGAAGCAGTTGCGGGGGAAGAGCTCTGGTTGCAACCAAGATTACTCCCTCTCACAACATGTCATCAGCTCCTCTCTTGTCTCAGTTGCGCTCAGTATAGACTGTTTTACTGAAAGAGAGCAAATGTTTGTTGCACAGAAAGGGTCTGGCAGATCACGGATACCGGGCTTTCCTCTCTTGCTGGTTCGTGGGAACGGGATCTGGACCCTAGACAGAGAAGTAATCCGTCACAAGTAACGAATTACTTGTAGTCCGTTACTTTTTCAAGTAACTTTGTAATTGCCACGCTACGTTTTTTTTCGGAAGTAACTTGTAATGTAATTTCGTTACAAAATATCGGTACCGGAATACTTTTATTACTCGTTACTTCTTAAAGATATGAAAATATTACAGTAACGTGGAGCAATAAGAGCAGAACGTTCAGCAGCATGAAGAGAGCGAATTCAACATGATAGAAAACATCAGGAAGGGGATAATAGCCAAAAAGAGGACACGATTTTTTGTATGACTGGTCACTAGAACCACTAGAAAAACGGAGCAAGGCATCTACAAATATACGAAAGACAAAGATCAAGTAAGACAATGCCGAGTAGGCTCTCCGTCGCCTTCCATCGTGTTTTTATTCTTCTCCCAGGCAGGAGAAAGCTCTTCGCGTTTATTTGTTTTTGTCGTCTAGACTGTTTCACCCTTTCCAACTTCTTCGACGTCTCCCGCCAATAGCACAGACATCAAACGCGGGTCCGTACCGCCTCGATTCGCGGGTTAACAACTCGCGTAACAGACGATGTAGCCTCGCGCGAGGGGGTCGAATTCTCTTTGTCTTTGATGTGCGCTACTGTATTCTAGCACCCTCTTGAGGCACGGCTGAAAGCCTCCTGGCGCGAGGCTAAAAGCATCGTCTTCGAGGGTACGGACGATACTTGTTTTGGTTTACTTGTCTGGGCATAGTGGTCGAGTCCACTCTTCACTTTACAATCAACTGTCAACATAAAGGGGGGGGGGGGGGTTCAGGCCGTCTAAGGAGTGCTGACAGAGAGAGAAAACGCGTAAAAGTGGTGTGATCCTCTATTGTTTTGTGAGACCGATGGCCACCGCTTATCTCGCTCTCTATGCCCTCCCTCCCCTGGCCTCCACAAATATTGATATGCAAGTGAGAAGCTAGCGATGAACGATCGGTAACACGTAACCGCCACTTTTCTCTGTCTGGTCGAGTTTTCGGTCATGGCGTGTCCGTCGTCTCCATGGCCATCTCTTAATGAGATGTTCAAAAATTCAGGGCATTAAGGAGAACGAAATCCTAGAGTTTCAGTGCATACTTTGCTTGCCAAAAAAACACAATGTCATCAGCAAGAACAGCAAACTAATCTACGGAAACACATCAAGGTAAGCTGGGGCGCCTGCATTCTGCATTGGCTATACATTGTAACGTTAGAACCACGTTTTTCTTTTCTTGTGAATAACAGGGAGTCTTCGTAGATCCCTTCTTTAGCTACGAATCTAGTAGCGGAGGTAGACGCTGCTACTGAGCATGCGCACCGCAAGCTTTGTCTGCACAATTCCAGGTATCATTTCCAGAGGCCGCAAGCTAGCGGGATGGCGGGTGTGGTTGCAGCTTTAGGTGCCCTGTCAGCTTACAGATGAACGGAGTGCACCTGCACTTTTTCTTTCTTAAATACAACAGTTTATTTTTACAAGGACTACCATAATACGGGCGTATAAGAAATGAAAAATATTGTTGCAAAATATTTTTAAAGATATCATAATTGTTTCTATTGTTTTGTGAAGAAGTATGCGAAAAAATGAAAGCTGTTTACAACTCCCTGTAACGCCGAATTAGAGCGCAGCTCTTGAGGAGGAGGATGGAAGGATACTGAGGGGAAAATATACTCCTCCTCCCTCCTCCTCACCTCATCATCCTGCCTGCTACTCCGCCACGGGGGCCACGTGACCCTCTCCCCCTGAGGTTACGTGACCCCCATGAGGTCACGTGGACCACGTGAGGTCCGGGACCCCCCCTCCGAGTAACGTGACCCCCGAGACGTCACGGAGCTCACGTGACCTTAGGGGGTCACGTGACCTCAAGGGGTCACGTGACCTCACGATTACGCCGACGGCGACGGCGACGCCGCTCAAGCCGGAAACGGGCGCCTCAGAGCTGCGCTCTCAAAGTAACGTGAAAGTAATTTGTAACGTAACGAGTAAAGTAATCCGTTACTTTTCAGCGAAAGTAATTTGTAACGGTAATCCATTACATTTGAGGCTCGGTAATTTGTAATTGTAATCCATTACATTTTTCAAGAAACCAGCACAAGTCTGGTAAGGAACGAGCGGAAGACCCCGATGAACGCCTTGGACGCGTGAATTGCTCAGAGGTCGCATGTTTTGTTCGCGGTTTCCTCGCTTTGTTTAGTTCTAGATTTAATTAAAGGTAGTGCATTCAATGAAAATCCCCTGATCAGTGGGGCACCATCGTTCGGTACCAGGCTGCACAAATAACAACCAAAAGCGCGAAATATTATAGGAGGACACCTGTATCGCGCACGGGATCCCACAAGGCACCTGCGGCTTTAATGTCTTCAAACTCCATCGCTTTCCAGGTGACCAAAACCCCCGTTGGCAGTGGGTTGCATTCGTAAACAGAAAACACTTTCCACCGACGCCATCCTCTCGAGTGTGCTCGGAACATTTGCACCGAACTTACCGCTGTACCGTCGATGAACATGACCTACACTCGCAAGGTGGGTGCAAGTTTAACGCGAAAATCGCTGCTTTAGCTTATAACTTTTCGTAACTAAATCTATCTAAATGCTGATATTTTTCAGTGGTGACATTGACCGGATTTTATCGTCTACAACGTTTAGTTAAGGCTCATCCGCCGCCGGGTGTGGCTGCAAATTGTCGAAAAGTTAGTTCTATCAGTTTTTCTTAATCGCGATCTTCTGCGCGATAGCAGAAAGCCGTGAACTTATGTTGACCGTTACAACGCGACTGCGTTCTTCTGTTGTTTTTTTCAAATTATTACACAAGGTAGCTGGGAAGAAAACTTCAATTTAGATTTTTGAAGCATGCTCACGCATTGATTGCGAATGGCTGAATCATTTTTCCACGCGCTACGGCAATGGGGCAATCTCGACTTCACTGTTTTGAGCTCCAGATTAAGTACGCTCTCGTTGACGCGGAATCCTCAATTAAAACTTTTATAAAGATCTGCAAGCTGGAGGGAGCTACCTTAGATCGTGCCCTGCAATGCTTTTGTTTCGTGCGTCCTTGTCCACATTATATTTCATTGTTGTGGACGACACAAAACTCCAAAAATATTCTCGATGTACTGCATCTAAGACGACAAAAACTTTAATCGCTGTAAAGTGAGACAATATTTTTAGTACTCACCTCCAATATCTATGGGTAGCGCGTTCAGTGTCGCTCTTCTCGTCATCGCCGCTCTTGCGGATGCCATAATGCAGGGCACGAAACGTTCCCCATGAGTTGGAAAACGCCATCCACGCAGGCAGACTAAGAACGCTAATGATCGCAGCACGCTAAGCTACGAGGATGACACCCTGCACTTTTGTGAGCCACCTCTAGACCTGCAAGCCCAACGCGGGAGCGGCACCCCAAGGAGCATAGCACTTTCGCCAACGTTTCTAACCACTCAGCATGGCCGCGGAACCTGACCCTCGCTAGATGACGCTACAGTATTCAAAATGGTGCCACCCACGATAAAACGCTCTATAGAACCTTAAACGCACCAGTGGAAGACGCGTCCTAGGCAGCGAAGTCAAAACAACGCGCACGAGAATGCACTGACCCTGAGGATCCTGCTGGGGCTGTTCCGGATGTCGCAGACGGCTCCGACGATGGTCTCACCCTTGAGGTTCTTGCTCTGGCCGTCGGCTGCCAGCTCGGGTATGATGGGCAGGAACACGTGGTCGTCCCTGTCTTCCTCCAGGTCCAGCAGCTTGGCACCACTCTTCATGCTCAGCGCACCGTCCTGCCGTCGCGTAAACGAGACTTTGTGTGAACGCCGAAAGTGAACCTCATTAATAAGAAAAAAAGAGCTTAAATTTCAGGCAACTTGATGTATATTGACCATGAAGTTAAGCTTTGAGACTGGAATTAAAAAGAGCAAAAACAGTAAGAGGGACAGAATAAAAAAAGGAGGTAAGTTCGTTCTTGTACGTCCTCTGCCCCCCCCCCTTTTCCCCCTCCCCCAATTTTCTTTTTAGCTTACTGTTTTTATTCTTTTCCATCCCGGTCTCAGGGATTACCATCATATTCTTTGTGTCAAGTGTTAGCGCCCTAGTGTAAGCCCCATGTTCACTGCGTATTTGATGATGTCAATTAAAGTTTTGTTATGCCTGCGCTTAGCATGCACTCAATTACGCATAACAAAATATTTAGCGAGATTTTGTCAAGTAAGACACTCTAAAACACTTCATTATAGCGTGTTTATTGCATAAAACTAATGAAGGCGTATGGTGAACCTAAGCGAAAGGCTGAAGCTGAAGCTCAAGTTTTTTCCATAGACTGAGCAATAGTTAATTAGGAAGCTCCCTAACGGGGAGAAGATTTAACCGCCGCGCCCCGTGTGGCCAAGTTGAGAGTTAAATCCATGGGAACGGCAACACCATTAATTATGTGGTTCTGACAGACCGTTCGGATGACGTAGCCGATCACGACGTCAAGGTTCGGCTGACGCTCGTGTTCAATCAGTGAAGTACAAATGGAACTCGAGTTCAAGCCTTACGTTGACGCCGAACGAACTTCAAGCTGAACGTTGACGCTGGTGTCCAATTTGTGTCCCGGTGTCTATCAAGGTGGATGACTCAAATTATCTTGTCCGTATTCCGTGTGTTTGGTAAGCACCACACTCTGTAGTAAACAAGCAGGGCAAAAACGCTGCTCGTAGCTCAATCTCCTCGCCAATACATCCTACAAATGTCTACACGTGGAGCACGACATGACGTTTCACGTCCTCGTTGATTCTGCACAGATTTCGTTTTTGAGCTGCACCACGTACTTTTGGGTCTTTGCCATTTGCTGAACGTTCGCCGCGAATGACCAGAATTCTTACTCCGCTCGCCGTGCCAAGAATAACAGCTGCTTCACACTAATGTCACTTTAGATCACACAGTCCGATTTTCGTACGTTGTTCACTCATCCCCGTGTCCTTGCTTTACGTAAAAGTCACTGAAACATTGGTGTTTTGAGTGTCTGGTGCCAAGCTATCTCCTTGAACTGGTAGTACCGCTTAATATGAAGCACAGATGTCCCGTTGATTTGTACGTAATCTCTCGTAACGTAACGTGACGTAACAAAACGGGGATGTGTGAACCAGCCTTCACGTTACTTCACGAAAGCTTACGTACAAGTCGCCGGGACATTTGTGCTTCATATTAAGCGTAACTACCAATTCAAGAAGATAGCCTGGCACGCGACACTCGAAACACCAATGTTTCAATGAGTTATGCGAGTTATGCGTAACGTAAGGAAACGTAAGCAAACGGGGCCTGTGTGAACTAAAGTCACGGGATCCTAGGAAAGTAGCGCCATTGACTTCCCTGCCTGCTAGCCAGACAGAAACAGATACTGACATACAGTCGACCAAACCTCCCAAAGTAATAGGCTGATCTGGCTCAGTTGCCATGGCAGTCACCATTTCGGTCCATTCAAATCTTCAAAGCTTCGAAAGGGCCGTTCTGAACAAGTCGTACCAAGATCCCTACAGAGCACCATTGTACTGAAAGTGTTCCTCGTCCACATAAGCGCCTTTTGCGCTGTGCATACAATGAACTTAAGAATCATGCTTATCTCCAGAGATATCGTACAATGACATTGTTGTTCTTGCGTATATTAAAGACAGGAACTTTTTTTTTTTCAGTGCCGCCAAGCACCGGCACCGCATGTGGTGGCGGTACAAAATATGAGCTTGTTTCGCCGGTGTATGGATAACAAAATCTCGGTATTCACGAAACGTCTATAAAGCTACCCGTCACCAGTGAACTTAAAGGGAAGCTGAAGGGGTTTCGCATATGAGTAGAAACATAAATCCTCTTTATTTGGCCTTCAAAATCACAAATATCATTTTTCGTTTTTTACCACGGAGGATACAGAAAGTTATTTTCAAGGTATCGCTGAAGCCCCTTCTTCCCGGAGCGTTACTTCATAAAAGGAATTTTCGAAATCTCCGCTCCCGCGCACCTTCAGCGCCTATGAAAGCTATGCACGCGCACTCTTGCTGTATTCCAGATCAGAAAAAGACGTCACGACTGATGTTAGTGCGGGACGTGGTGCGGGACGATATACCTGGCAATTTTGCAACTTCGCGCGTTGCCGAAAGATAATTTTATGACATAACGATGGGTCGGAGGTTTTTTGTGTTTTCTCGTGTTTAGTAACATCTTCGGGACATCTTCGGGAAAAACAAACGTGATATTCCAACTCACGGGATAAAAATTCTCTAGAATTCACCTCTAACGAGTTATGTCTCAAGAACCTCTTCAGCTTCCCTTTAAATCCGCTCGCCAAGATTGAAGAGGTGTAGGAGAAACTGCTTATTTCATCAACCAAAAATGGCGACCATACGAGGCGCTTCAGCGCTACTTTACCGGGATCCAGTGACATTAGTGTGAACCAGCCTTTAGACGTGCAGACATTATGTGCCAGATGTCTTTAGAAATGCTTGAGCACTTTGAGGGTGACCACAATAGATCCTGGAGCTGTAAAACGTGCCGTACAACTCGGCGCCTGCGCATAGAAAACTACAACTTTCCCCAAATGACGCAGCGAACAGACGAAGCATTCTGTCGTCTGTTCGCTCGCTGACGCTGCGAATGGCTAACGTTGCCGAACACGTCAGCGTTCAGCTGGTGGTCGTGTTTACTCAGTGAAGCAGCCACTGAATACGAGTATCAGCCGAAGGTTTTTTCAGCACTCGTGTTTAATCTTAGCCCCGCGCTCGATCAAGGAATTTAAAGTAAAGAATCCAGTCCACTGGCCTTGTTATGGTGGACATCTAGCCCACCATAGCTTTCTGCTGGGCCAACACTAATCCTGGTAGAAAACAAGTTGAACAAAGCGAACTCTATTAAGAAGGATATGTGCAACTGCTGTATTCCGATCGGATAACTTTAGAACTACATCCATGGGCCGGTTTGTTGATCAATGCGGGTATTTCTCCCGGCGGTTACTCACTCGTAACAAGGGTTTTGAGGCCTTGTAAGTTGTGACCGGTTCCATGGGAAGAAAGTGCCAAGCGTTCCAGTCGAATCTCCTCAGCAGGCTTAAGCCTTGCCTATTGTTTTCTTTGAATTCTCGATTAACACGACCTTCCCCAGAAACACCTTTACATGCCGCTCCTGATCAGTAGATGAATGCGGTTTATTTCACTAACATCTCAAGCCTCTTCACCATTTTTCTGCGCGCAAAATCGAACTTTAGTATTCGAAGCGAAGAAGAACTTACAGCAGCCATTTGGCTGGAAAAGCTAGGTACCTTTAGTTTCTTGTCCTCGGGAAGCCGGTCACGTGACCACAAAATCCTTCTTGCGTGTGACTTAACCACCTAGTGAAATATCCGCGTTGATCAGCAAACCGACCATTGGGTCAAGAGCAACAATAGGCTCATTCTGTTTAAGCTTGGCACCACTGTAGCCTGCGGCCGGTGCAGATAAAGTGTAGCACGCTGCGAGATGAAGTGCATGGCAATGTATTTCCGGTTGGGTTCTTTTTTAGATAGGCTGCAAGCGTAAATCAAATATCGGTGTGATGCGCAAGCCAAATACGGCGGTGCGCCCAAGTTCAGCTGCTGCAGGAGGTGCAGGTAAATTGAATGAGCCAAATTGTGCGGTGCTCAGCTGACATAGCCGTACGCTCAGCGTTCGGCTGTGGCTCGTGTTCTCCCGTCGCCCGAGGAGGAGCTCTTTCCGTAGCCACTTCGGCCTTCCTCACCAGAATATGCAGCATGCACCGTGTATCTGTCCAGCACCTGCTCAGCGCAAGGGAATAGGTCAAGCTCACGTCCTCTGGTCAACCTCGCATCCTCTGACGACTGCTTTCGGTACAGATCTGGCCTGTCGCGTTCCGCCAACGTCACTCCGTTTATCGTCAACAATTTTTGCGTTACACTGTGACCCGCGCTCGATCGAGGAAGGTTACGTAAACCATTCAGTCCACAGGCCTCGTGTTTGGGAAAACATCAAGCTCTGGGGAACGCCAGCTGAACGAAGCACAACCCCCTAGCTCGACCTTCTCGCAAATAATGCGCATACGTACAACGTTGTGCGTGGCTGTTGTGAAGATGGACGGAGCGCCCCGAAACACCGCAGCCTTCCACGAGCTCAGCGACCGAAACGCGGTCCAGAGCTTGTCCGTAGAGGATGGGCGACTGCTGTCCTGGTGAAGGTCCTCGTGCACCACGGACGTGGGCGGCTCTGGTGGTGCCATCGACACCGCGTTGGCCGTCGCCGTGACCGGGTCGGCCTTCTTCTCGGTCGTGAAGGGCAGGACGCTGCGGTTCATGGCGGACTGCAGCTGCCTGCAGACGCGCTGATGGCGGTCGGACTCGCTACTGCCCAGGCGGAACGTCTTGTCCCTCGTTTATCCGGACATGGAAGTCCGGTTCTGACGGGTGAATCTTTTCGGCGGTACCGTGAGCGGCTCCTCTGGCTCCACGCTGTCCTGCAAGGAACGAACGGTACAAAAGTTATGGATACGGGAAAGTGGCGTATTTCAAAATGCCAGTAATTGTGTCAAACCAATGCATGGCGGCTTGCACGTGACGTCATAGCACAATGCCGGTGGTCGCCCCTTCTTGTTTATGGCCCGAAAAACAAATTTGGTGGTGAGAGATGTGTGCTGGAAAAGGGACGCGCTAACCTAGCAAGGTCTCCACAATGGCAGCTGATGTGACGTCCGTGCAAGCCGTCTGTACCCTTTACGCAGCTTTTTCAGCGCTTATTCACTATACGCAGAAAGTTCCGTATCGCTGCTTGTGGACGCATCCACGGTGTCTGATGTTCCGCCGAGAAAGCTACCGCGCATGCCCAGAACGCGTTCCACAGTCCAGTAAACAAAGATGAGCCGCGCGCAGAAGGCGATTGTTGGAACGGTCTGTAGTCACTAACGGCTAAATAAAAAATAAAAAAACACAAGATGGAGGGTCGCGAGGACCTTATTTTCGATCCGCGGCCAATCAGATTGCGGCATCAGCCGAAGCGACAGAGCCAATCACGAAGCGATAAGTACGAACGTAATAAGACGCATTGTATTTCTTAACCAGTCGATGACTTTGGAAGATAGTGACTGCACCTTACGTCGTTTTTAATGCATCTCGTACTCGCGCCAAGTGGCAATCGTGCTGAAGTTCGACGACAATGCACGTCACAGGTGTTCTTTTTTTGCGCTTTGAAGTGGCGTTTGCCAGCATAAAAACTTGTTGCGAGACGCTTGCAACAGCCGAGGTAGCTACGCGGGCAGAAACTCAGGAAAGGAGGAAACGAGAGCGCTCAGGAACGTCAGAACGCCGAACTTTGAGCGGAATGATGAGTGGGTATAGGCATAGCCTCCTATATACTGACAAAGCCTGGCAGGTCGCCACGAGAAGCGGCCACCGAAATGGAAAAGGTGGAGCGGCGGACAACGGATCAGAGGAGAGCCACGTGACTGGCGCCCCGCTGCGGCGAGATGCCGAAACACACTTTTCTCCCAAGCGAACAAGTGTGTTTCGGGTCCTCGCCGCTGCAAAAGCTGTGCGCTGACGTCCAGGATCCCCGAGAAATGGCTCTTTGCTGCTCTGTGCTACCAGATCCTCGCCCTCTAACTCTGCGACCGGGCACTCTATGGCTCCGTCGTCGAACTGCCAGGCTTTGTGAGTATAGAGGAGGCTGTGGTTCGGCGGAAGGCCACGAGCGCGTGCCGGTGTCCAGGCATTCGAAAGAGATGCCCTGCCACTTCTCATCCTGCCAGGACGACGGTGATTACCCTAGAGCAGGAAACTCGCAAGCCTCGTTTTAAGGCATGACATATTTTTCTTTAACGCTATACCCCGCAATCCCAAAATTTTGTCCGTCGGTTCGTTCGTCCGTCCGTCCGTGCATTTTCCGCTAAACTTGAGAGCGGGAATTGATATCACGAGACCTGTACACGAATTTAGTTTCTTAACCATATTAGTGAAAAACCCGAGACTGAGGTAATGACAGATGACGACAAGGAAGAGGAGACGTTCTCCTTCTCTTCCGTGTCGTCGTCTGTCATTACCTCAGTCTCGGGTTTTTCACTAAAAAGTTGAATATACACCAGCTCACTTGCGCCCTTACATTCTGCTCATGAATTTAGTTTCTCGGCTAAATTTAGCGGGATAATTTATGTCACGTGATTTATGCACCAATTGAGTTTACCCGCTAAATTTGTCGAGAAAGGGGCGTCACGTGACATCATGGCGTCACCTGACCCATAAACCTTGGACAAATCGACGGCACGCACGACCTATACGCTCAACTCCGTTTCCCCGCTAAATTCAGCGAGAAAATTCAAGTCTTTGGACATCGACGCTAATTCAGTTTCCCGCCAAATCTAGCAAGAAAATATACGTCATGTGACACACCGATTCCCCATAATGCATTTCATGCACTATTTGACTTCGAAAGTAGAGGTCGCTTCCAGTTTTTCAAGTATAGTATTGATCTCCTTGTCATTATATAAGAGGAGGAAAGGCTCGGGCCGTGCCTGCAGGTGGCATTTGCTAAAAACCATACACATTCATATAAAGTCCCAAGCACACACACACACTAGTGAGTCTTGTACACGTTACTCGAAAAAAGATGGATTACAATCACTGTTGGTTAAAATGTATTCAATTAAATAACTCGATTACTTCAGACGGAAAGTAATTGGCCCTTACTTGAAAAGTAACCGCGTCTCTTCCGATTACTGCAGATTTTCAAAAATGACAGATGTTTGTCCGGTTCGAAAACATGGTCGTTCGTACTGTTCATTATTGAATTAAAATAAGCGAATTATAAGCTACTTATCTTCTTAAATCACCAGTTTTGGTAGGAAACTTGTTGGAACAAAGGGCACCATTAGGAAGGGGAGGCAAATATAGTAATGGTGGCAAGTAATTTTAGAGCTTCCAAGAAGAATCAAATTAATCTTGTAATTACTTCCTAATAAATGCATTTTCTTTATCAAAAAGAACTCCAAAAGTAATCAATTACAAGTAATTTGATTAATTGTATGAGTACCGTACAAATCTCACACACTGCACCACTTCTTTTTATAGTGGTATAGTGTTTTTGTTTGTCTTTTTTTATTACTGGAATTGTAGGATTTTTATGGCGTGAAATATAAAGGTCATAGATCAAGCTGAGTAAATACAGCAGTATTTACGGAATCCTCGGGCGGTGGGGTCCTATACTCCGTTCACCCTCGAGCTGAGAGCGGAAGCTCCGCCTTCAAGCGCGGGCTCGCTGACTTCCGCGGTGCTTTGGTTGAGCGTGCCGGAGCGTGCACGCTACTGTTAGTGTTCAGAAAATGCGCGCTGAAGGCGGAGCTTTTATCACAGCTTGAGAGTAAATTTTATGTAGCAACCTGCAAAAAAAGAAAATATATATATATATATATATATATATATATATATATATATATATATATATATCAGGGTGTCGAACCGGAACCGAACCGAACCGAAAACCGCAACCGAACCGGTATTTTTTCCGGAACTGAACCCAAACACGAACCGTTATATTGTTATCGCGATGAACCCGAACCGGAACTGAACCGGAAAAAAAATAACGGTTACCGGCTCATGTCAAAACGGTTCGGCCACGCGCTGTTGACAATGAATGTGCTATCAATGCCATTTGTTTTTTAAGTGCCGACAACTGACACATACCTCGCTTACATATTTTCTTCTCCACTCAGTCTTAGGAATATAAACGCTGCATCCATGAATCTTTACAAACGCTGCATCCATGAATCTTGACATAGGAACCAGTATTGCGCTGGTCGCGGCTTGCACGGAAAAAGAAAATTGGAAGGCTGTGCAAAAAAAAAAAAAAAATCGCGTCACGGGATTTTATTTTTTTACAATCTCGTAAATCCTAAATGCTGCTGTGTGCTCATTTCATAACACGTTTCTAGAACGCGCGAGTTCTTGAAGCTTGCTTCCATCGGAATGAGAAAAGAAAAGGCTGTGGAGTTTGATAATGTTTGAGGGAGAGAAAGAAATTTTATTTACAGTTGAAATGAGCATTCATGAATTATATCTGCTCTTCGCTGCCCCAACCACCGGTCAGAGTATATCGAGCTATGAAGTGTCAAGATTTACATGCCGTATTTTTTCGTACCGGAAACTCGATAAATGCGGGGGAAAAAAACAGGGATACAAACCCTAGTCGCTCGCGGAGAAGCGAAGCTGCGCGCACTTTCGAATTTGACAAAGGATCTGCCGAGCTTCTGTTGCTTCCGTCGCCTGCCCAGCGTAGTCATGGGACTCAAGCGGGCGCGTGCGCTCAAACCAACGCTCAGCAGACGCTGGAGTTAGCGCCCGTGACAGACAGCCCTGTCATCAGACAGTCGTTGTTTGCCGCTTGCATTGGCTACAGGCTTTTATAAACGTTATGCACTACTAGTTTCGACGATGTATCCCGTTTCGTATGTGCTGATTTCAGATGTTTTATTTGTAATTTATTTTGATGTTGCAATTTGTCATTTATAATTTCCGAACCGGTTCGCGAACCGGTTCAGCGCCCGAACCGGTTCGCGAACCGGTTCGCGGATCGAATTAATCGAACCGGAACTGAACCGGAACAAAATAAATTTACCTGAACCTGAACCGTAACCGAACCCGTATTTTTTTCGGTTCGACACACTGATATATATATAGATATATAGATATATAATCGTAACATATCAGTGTCTAAGCGAGCAGTTCGCTACAACAAGGGAAAAATGGGGCTTGCGCATTGATATACGGTTGGTAAATATTTGATGACAGGTCGTTATTGCGTCGCGGAAAGCCATTGGTAACACGTCGAGGATCGAGGTCAGGCTAAGATTAACCTTATCTTATCGACTTTATCCCGAATAAATATTTCGGGAACGGAGGTGTTGAACAAGCTGCTTATTACATTGTCCTCTAGGTGATTGGGGCGTTTAATGGAAATAGTAGGGTAGGCACTGGGCCGCCCACAAAGTAATTTGAACAGCTTCAGATGGGTCGCTGCTGAATTTGACACGTCTTGAGCCACCTGCCCGTTTCGATCTGGATGAGCATCGTACCGGCGTGCGGTCGTGTATCACTACTGCGTGGTGCACGTTAGAACCCCAGGCTAGCGGTTGTACCGCACTGGTTCGTCGCTCTATCTACAGCGAGTGACTCGTCGCAACTTTAAATGGCTGACCAACTACACGCTGTATAAATATCCACAACCCAATTTTTATTGTTTCGTCTTTTTTCTTTATGCGAGGGTGAATTTTCTCACCATTGTTGGCGAATGCATAACTAGACTATATTAAACATATTTAACATTGAAAAGTGTGGTGAAATATACCATGTTGCTATACTCCGCCTCACTGGAACCGTGCAGTACAGCCAAAGCTACAGGGGAAGAGCATATGCAACCTGTTCAAGAAGGAGGGAAAGGAGGAACGGGACAGAAGAGCTGGAATTCCCCGCTCCTCCTTTCCCTCCTCTGAACAGAGTCGAGATCCCCTCTCCCCCTGTAGCTGACTGTTCTGCACGGTTTCAATGAGACGGAGATGTGTCACTTGGTATGAATGTGTTTACGTAGTATATACGCGTGCGCCTGCACGCCTGCACACCGCAAATGATAGCAGCACCACAGACAATGAGTACGGTGAAGACTGCCCGTGTAAAGGGGTATCCACACGGTGGAGAAGACCCTCCCTTTTCTCCCTGCACTGCGCGTCACGTGGCAAAAACGACACACCTCTGTGCGAGTACGCGCTGAGAAGACCTCTGCGAGGAGATGGAGGAGATTTGCTCGGACTGCAAAACAGTCCCCGCTATGGCGGGGTCTCTTCGCCAAAGCGGGTAAAGAAAAACCCTCGTCTGGGAGGACGAGGGTTGTCTGTGAGCTACAAATGAACAAATGAAGGGCAGGCAGACAGGCCACCGTCCATTAGAACGGATTGGCATCGTGCCGTTGTATGGTTTTTCTTGTTTTTATGCCCCAAACTACCAATGCTCGAGAATCGTCATAAAAAGACGATATATACGTGCAAAGATAGGTGCTGGCCACTTTGGTCATTCGGAACTGTGCCCTTGTAAAATGGCAACAGCGGGAAGCAAGGGCTGCGACATTCACCTCCTCCACCTGAAGTGCGTGTGTCGGCGTAAATATTGCTTCAAAAGGCTTGTTTGTTTGTTTTTTGTGGTAAAATTTTTATGTGAATTACGCGTCCCATTTAGGCCTTTTTAAAAATGTATTCATTGTTCTGTTTGTTTAAAGGACGCCCCGTTATCTCAAGGGGTACTCTGGCAATTTTTAGCTACCCCTACTAACAGAAGTTTGAGAATCACCGGCCTTTACCCTCTCCACCATGTTACTTAGTATCGCGAAATTCAGATTACTTATTGCACAATCGGCAAGTGAATAAGATGTCAAAGCCAACATTCAAATATCCCCGCGCTTTCCAGTGCCGTGACGTCAGGGGGAGGCAGGCTTGCAGGTCGAGCGGGCAGTCTCAAAAATGGACCATGCTGAGCATTTGTTCGTGCTGCTGCGCGAGGTACCGAACAAGCTTTGAACGTATCCATTTTCACCTCTAAACTGCTTGTAATCAGTTGGAAACAAAATCTACAGTCCAAAGAGTAAACCTTCCGCTGATGTCACTTTTTCATTGTTGCCAGTGGAGTCAAAGCTGTGAATTCAATAACTTCGCAAAAAAAGTATGACGGCCCAATATTTTGGGTTACTATTTCAGCGACGAATGTTGCTGTGTTCAGAATATTTTCAGGCAAATCGGTGACTATGAAGAAAACGGCGGAGTACCCCTCTAGCAAAAGTCCGATCCAAACAAAAGCAAGCAGTGGTATATCATTTTCCACTGGAACGTATACATTGAGAAGAAAGCAGCCGTAACTTCGGACAAAACCATTCTCTGACTTGAAGTCACTGACAGCTCAAGAATCACGTGGTGTGGCTTACTACTGGTGAGTCAAATAAAAACATGCAAATTGCACAAAAAACACACTTTGAAATATGGCGTCACTATCCTGCAGGTTGGCAGCCCTCTTACCAATAATAAAAATAATGTTTAACAAGTGGAAGCGTAGAGCAAACCATCATGACGTCACAGTAGCAGTGTAAAGATGGCCGCCCACTTGAGTCATCTCAGTCATTCACCAAAGGGGACCAGCGTTTTGTCATCCGTGTTTTAAGTAGTGAAGGAGTAAATACCATTCAAATTCATCGTCGAATAAAGTCGCACTATTGCGATGCTTGTCTCTCACTCCAGTACAAGCGTACGAATGATAGCGAAATTTCCACAATGGCATAATCTCTGTGAAAAAGTCTCCTCGATCGGGTCAGACACAGTGAGCGCGGTGACTGCAGAGTCCACTGCAGCAGTTGTGAAGGCATCGTAATAAAAAATCGCCGAGCGACAGTTGGTGACATAGTCGCACTTGCCATCGTCAGTCATGGTGATCGCACCAAGTGATGATCACCCTTTTTAACTACTGAAAGACGGCAATGGGAGGAAAGCATTTCCGGTCCAATGAAGAAATGCAACGGGCATGAATGGCTTCGCACACGATTGAAACATTTTTCTACGAGAATTTACGCACTTAAAGGGGCATTAAACCACTTTCCGCTTTAGTTAATTCATGGTCATAACTGAATCTATAGGCTCCAAGCATCCAAGAAAAAAAAACAAAAAAAAAACATTACCTTCATGCGTCGCCTATCTCTCTATTAAAATCGGTTTCATAGATCGATAACCTGTGAACTATTGTGGAAACCATGAAGGCGCCGTCGAATGAGGAGAAGCCTAGAAAAGGTCCTCTCCAGCCAGAGATGCGCGTCTCCACGTGCCGCCGCACCGCTATTCGGAGAGATCGATCACGTGAGGAGCAAAGAATTCAGTGCCGCGCAGGAAAGCCACCGACACGGTCACTTCGCCGATGTCGCACGCACCCTGGCGTATGTTCCACTGCTTCTGCCTTCTTCTTCCCTGCTTTCCATGCGCGACGGCGGGAGCGGAGCCGCTATTCGCAGAATTCAATCACGTGACGATCAAAGACTCTATGGCCCTGCAGGAAAGACGTCGATAGGGCCACTCACCAGGGATGAACGCGCAAGTATGGCTCCCGTACGGAGCCTATTCGCTTTTTCTCGTTTGAGTTGAAAGCTGGTGGCGCCAGTGGGCAAATAGCCCCCCACCACTTCCGGTTCTGAGATAAACGGACGGGTTTCGCAGTGTTTGCGAAATCAAATATGCAAGCTATCTTCTCGAAATGGCCACTTATAGCAATGCGAGACTTCATTCACTTTTATGATAAAAAAATGACAAGTAAAAAATCTGGACTCATACGTGAACCGCAAGTATGTCGGGTCTAGCCAATAGATGGCGTCCCTGAGTTTGTTGCCAAACAAAAAAAAAAAAGGCGAATACAGGAACTTTACTTCTCCTTAAAGTTGCTGTAACTGTAAAGTTCGCGCAACTGTGGCTCCCTACGGGAGCCAGGGTTGCGCGTTCAGCCATCTTGATATACTAAATCATGCGGGAAAGTCACTCCTCGCGCGTGTAGGAGCCGTGCTCCATCGATTGCGGCCGATCACGTTACTGAATATGGCAAATAGCGGCGCCGCGCGCGGCGCCGCGCATGGAAAACAGGAAAGGAGGAGAAGGAGGCAAAAGCAGGGGAACATACGCCGGGGCGCGTGCAACGTCGGCGAAGCGACTTTCCTGCACGACGCAGGATTCTTAGCTCCCCACGTGATCGATCACGGCGAATAGCCGCGTGGTGGCACGGGGAAAACAGACGGGCCACTGTGGCTCCCGCAAGGGGCGTATACAGGAACTCTACTCCTCTCTGCTTCTCCTTAGAGAAACTGCATCTGCTCCACTTGCGGAGCAGTGTATCGCAATGGTGCTTTTAGGGCGGTCATGTTGGATCCAAGGCCGCACTGCAAAAAGCGACCGTCCCTTCTGTACGATACCCGTAGGCG
This sequence comes from Ixodes ricinus, assembly GCA_037355805.1. Lineage (NCBI taxonomy): Eukaryota > Metazoa > Arthropoda > Arachnida > Ixodida > Ixodidae > Ixodes > Ixodes ricinus. Next base: position 17,940 of record JAZHYW010009689.1, read on the forward strand.
CATTTGGCGTGGCTGTGAGGCGGCGTTCTGCGGCATGTGGAGCAGAGAAGATGTAGTACGGACACACGCCACGCGTGCGCCGCCACCCCATCGTTTGTCTCCTGTTTCTTTTTATGTCCTCGGTAGAGCGTAGCAGTCGAGAAACAAAACGTCGTTTCTTCGCCATCCGCAGCTGCGCGTTTCGTCTGGTCCGAGGTGCCTAGATGGGCGGTCGCGTATCACTCCGCGAGCGTCGCAGACTCGAGGCAACTCGATCATTGTCGATGTCGTCTGCTTCCCAGACTTTGGTGACATGTTTTAAAACATCGCTCGTGCTATAAAACAACGCGATTATATTGCAGCCCAGTTGCTACACATAATGTTTGATGGTCAAGGAACCTTCCAGTTCGTTCTATTTTTAGTGTAGCATGTATATACCGCCAACGCAAAGCGAGAAACATGCTCCGCTCCAAACTCGGCGCCTGCAAGGTCGCTTTCCCTCATGGAGATTGGATCCAGTTCGGCGCACGTGACCACTCCTCCGCCAGTACGGAGTTGGCGGAGAAAGGAAAAAGGAACGCGATTCTCTGGCTCTGCAAGCAGAACCTATACTCTACTTCTCCTCTTATCCTTAGAGTAACCGAATAGGCTCTGCTTGCAGAGTCAGAGTATCGCGTTCCATTCCTCGCCGCCAACTCCGTACATGCGGAGAAGTGGTCACGTGCGCCGAACTAGATCCAATCTCCACGAGGAAAAGCGACCTTGCAGGCGCCGAGTTTCGGGCGGAGCATGTTTCTCGCTTTGCGTTCGCGATATATACACGCTACACTAAAAATAGAACGAACTGGAAGGTTCTTTGACCATTCAACATTATGTGCATCCACTGGATACAGTATAATCGCGTTGTTTCATAACGCGAGCGATGCTTTAAAACGATGTTTCCAAAGTCTGGGAAGAATGACGACACGGAGGACGATCGCGTAGTTCGCGCATCCGGGGGCCTTGCAGAAGTGACGGTCGCTTCCCGCAGTGCGGCCTTGGATCAAACATGGCCGCCCTGGAAGCATCATTGCGGTACTCTGCTCCGCAAGGCGGAGCATATACAGTTACTCTACTTCTCCTCATCCGACGGCGCCATCTGGTGTCTTTGATAGTTCCGACATAATCGATCTTTGAGAGGGATATTAAAGGTGCCTTGAGGAGGTTTCTGAGATCACCTAGATATGGTGATAACTCACAGTCTGCTGGCTCTAAGCATTCTAGAGATCCCTAAATCATGACGATTACGCGGCCGATTTCCTTATTAAAACCGCAATCAAGGATCGCAACACAAATATTTCATCTCCGGCGATAGGAGGAGCATGTTCCGAAACCAGGACCACTGTCACCCAATAGCAATCGAAGAATCCTCACTCCTCCGACTGGTGGAACCGCGGAGTGATATCTCGGATGCGCGCGGCTCGTTGCGCCTTGACTACCAGTCAACCCAGCGAGCACGCGCTCGAGAGCTAACAACTAAACACATCACTCTCGCGAAAAAAGAAAGTAAAGAAGAGTATAGCGTGTTTGTGTTTGAGACGATTATTACAGTTTTATGTTCCCTCTACGCGAAAAATTAACATTTTTCAACTACTCTTATTTGTATTTATCATCTACAAAACCATATATGCTTTTGTAGATGATAAAAGCAAAATGTATATATAGCTTTTATCATCTACAAAAGCAATACACTTTGTAATAACAGCGTTTGCAATCTCAATGAAATGTCGCGTTTTCATTGGTCACATGTCGTCTTGGCTGCCGGAACAATGCTCCTCCCATCTCCGGAGATGACCTCGGTATGTTCCATCTTTGATTGCCTTTTTTATAAAGAAATCGGCCGCGCATCGTAATGATTTACGGATTTCTAGGATGCTTAGAGCCCGCAGATTGAGTTGTCGCCATATTAAGGCGAACTCAGAAGCCCTTTCAGGGCACCTTTAATAGAGAAATCGGCCACGCATGAATGTAATGTTTGGTTTCATTACGAGATTGCGTTATAACGATCAATAGACTATAGCAGATCGTGGTTTAGTTCCTCTTTAAGCGCCGAAAAAACCTGCCTTGAGTGGAAAGGATATTATGTTGTAAAATATTACAGATGAGTACCAATTTTGTTTGGTAAATGCCGAGCAAAAAGTATTTTAAGGTCTTCATTTTACTCATTCTCCTACTTTCATGCTTCTTGCTTCGTAATTTGTTTGTGGCGTTCTGATTGGCTAATGCAGCATTCTCATTGGCTGTAGAGCGACGGTAAAATTATTTCTACTTGCCGCGTCCTGCATTTCTTGAGTTATCAAAGGCTATACAGGGTGTTTATTTATTTTTTTAAGCATTACAGATTTGTTTTTGAAAAGCGGAGAAAGCTCCACTTTTGCGGTTTGTGCAGGTGAGTTATACGGCCAGGGAAGCATCGTATAGCAACCTACCTTATCGTAAGGCTCAGTCGGCTAATTAAGTAATATTTGCTAATTCATTTTGAAATAACAAAAATAAACATATGGTTCCATATAGAAACTTTCTGATCGTCATCAAAAGCCACCAAATCAGTAATTTTCAGAAAGACTGAGCTAGCGTTGTGTCAAACAGTTAACGAAAGGATTTAAGATATATATAAGATACTAAATAACCATTTGAAAATGTATTTAAACTAGTATTCAAGTTAGTTTTAGTACAAACTATCTTGAGTAGAGTACAAGTACTTCGAAAAAGTCATTGACTTACATTCCAAGATACTTCGCAAGTTATGTAAGCTGGTAATATAAGAATAAAAAGTCAGAAAGGGGGCGCTCTGTTTGTGACGACTCCTCTGAAAATCGCAATTGGCTGTAATATTTATTACCTTCAAGAACCGCCTTGGCTGCTGCAATTGAAGTTTTCTCAGACTTATTTCTCGATATGCAACATAATGCGTGCCGAAATGATTAAGGAACAAACGGGACTCATTACTGTAGGCATGGCACCTGCCTTGCTTTAGTTTTTGCGGCAGGCTCGGCTCTAGGCGCATTCCGCAATCAGTTCGTAATATGCCCCGCCACTATACGGGGGACTCGACATGTAGTCCGGCATTGCATATCCATAACAGCCGAACTAAAAGTTGGTCGGGCAGACAGACTCGTTGATGAGTACGCGAGTGAACTACACGCATGCACGCTCAGGAGAAACATCTACTCGAGGACAGCAGCCTCTGTCGCTGACAAGCAACCAAGAGCGAGTACTTTGTCCCCCCAGTCAAAAGCCACAAAAAACAGCTAATCCTTCAACCTGTCAAAAAAAAATATTAGGAAGGTAAAGGGGGAACCACAGGAAACACAGTACAGTGCCCACAAAACCACTTCTAAACCGCCTTCCCCATCCCCCCTCTGCGCCAGTTCAAACCCTTCTTCACGCACTGAGGTCAAGATGGTCAAGATTTCAGAACCATAATTCACCAGGCTGTGAATGACTCCACCTAGCGGAAAACTGATTTGGGTGATTTTGAGGACAAAACAATGCGCGGATTGGGAAGGAGATGAAAGAAACGCTTTTGAACGAGCTTCAGAGCAAAAGTTAAGATTGAGCTTTGGGGAAGTCCAATCTAAGTCACTGCAACTCAATAAAGCCACCAGAATCTAGCTTCTTTGGCCGATGGAGTGTCTGTGCTCGCATAAAAACGTGTTCGCCAGTTTCATACTGGAACCCCTGAACTTGCGATTTGTGAAAATGGTTCCTTAGGGAGTTTTCGTAGACCGCGTTTCCCCTCCGCTAAGCACTCCGCAACGAAGAAGACGCTACTGCGCCTGCGCGCCGACGGCCTTGACTGTAGAGTTCCGGGTATTGTAGCGGGTTGCGGAGAGCGTTGCGGAACGGCGAAAACGATCTACGAAAACTCCCTATTGTGATCGCACCGAGCGTCGGCGTCACAGACTTCCGCTTACGGAACCACTCTAGCTCCAGACGAATGTTGGGATCTGAGTGTAAAATCCGAATAGCGTCGCCAGAAAAAAAAAAAAAAAAGTGGCGGGCGTATTTGGGGTTATTTATTTGGTCTTTCGTTGGCATTTGGAGGCTGCACTTAGCTCGTGTCTTGTTTCCTGCTCATTGTTCGGTCGCTTAACTCCAAGTTTGCAATCGGTTTCGTTTTGCCCTGGAATTTGATAATCCCTATTTCAGTAGATTGTTCCGACGAAAAATGTTTCCAAGGTCGCAAAATATATTTGAGATACTGAGTACAAGAGAGTGACAAATGTAATTAAGGTAGAGTAGCAAATTTGCAAGATACCAAAATACTACCAAAAGTATATTATATAGAGTATCTTCAGTAGAGTATTTTAGATAGACACAAGTCTGCTTTGAGCACGTCAGAAACTCAGTAGTGTGCTGAAGTTACCGTTCGCGCAGCAGGAGCAAAGCTACCTGGTGCGATAAGGCGCCTGTGCGATTTTTTCGTCTCTTTATCATTGCCTTAGCCTCGTACAGCTGCTGCAAGAGTAGTCACTTTAGCGCACTACTGCGTTTCCCATGCGCTCAAAGCATTTTTGAACAGTTATTGATTTAGTGGTATCGGATGACGCTCGACAAATTTCTTATTGAAACCACATGTCTATTTTTTCAAATTAAAAAGTTAACTAACAAATTTTACTTAATTACCCGACTGATCGTTACGATTAATCCACATATACTATGTCCCCCTGGCCGTATACACTCACCTGCACAAACCGCATAAGTGTAGATTTCACGGCTTATTTTTTTAAACAAATCAGTAAAGCTTAAGAAAACACCATGTCTATCACTTCCAAAAGGTTTCTAGTTTCTATGTTCTATGCATAATTAGCAGCGCGTTGCGTATTCTTTGTAGTATAAACAAAGTACACAAAGTAGTGACATCAATGCGTCGTTTTTTTTGTTTTCTTTTTATACAAGACAGATTATAGGCCAACGCGCTGTTTAGGAACAAGCCAACGTAAGCCCGCACGAGGGGAAAATTTGTACGATGTAAAGCGTCCGGGCACGCACCATGTCGACGGCAACGCCACCGCAGCAGAGTGACGTCAGAACCGCGCGTTGGTTTATAGCGGCACGAATTGCGACTTAATTGATCGTCCACGGTTCATCGAGCGAATTGTGGCCAAATCCTTCTGACGTTTGAGTCGTCTTTGCGCATGCCCGAGCGAAACGTCAAAAAGGCGCCGTTATACCGACGCCAATTCGAACAAAGTTGGCAAAAAAAAGCATTCTGAGCTTTGTCTTATAACAAATACGCATCGTAACTTTTTGCTATTTGGATTATGAAACTAGAAATCTTGTTGGATTTTATCTGGATTTCAAGTTTTCAGTAAGTATTCCTTTGTCTGCAGCCTGGATTTCAAATTTCCAGTAACGAGTCCAGTTAGATTTCTTGTTTCGTAACGCAGATAGCGAAAAGTTATGTAGGGTTTTAGGGTAGGGTGACCTTCTCGAAACCTTGCGAGAAATCTTAAATGAGGCGTAACGGCAAAGCAATGGCGTCGAACGGCTTGGATTGTTTGCTGGAATCGTGTTCTTTTAGAAGTTGACTCCGCGATATCGACTCGCTTAATTTAGATCTCCTAGACACGGGTTGCTGCAAGGCACGGGCAGGCAAAAGCCGTCATTTTTGTCTATCTCTTCAAGCAGACGTTTTACCTTGAAGAGTCCATGGAATGATTTTCCAGCTTTTTGTAAAAGACCCCCATTAATCTTCAATGCTCTTAGGACCCGGAGTAGGAATCGTTTTTTGTTTTTGTTGCCTCCAGTTTTGCACAAAAATAAAATATGAAAACTCTCGTCTGCTCTTCTAGACTCGACCGAACTCGGCCACCAACATGTGAAATCACGTGGCCGTGACCTAAAGTAGGCCTTTCTACCGCAAACGGAAGTTCTCCCAACCGAGCGAAGGAGCCACGTCAGTCAAGTGTCGCGCTGCGTAGAAACGACGGTTTTGAGTCGACGTTTCGATGCGAGTACGTCGAACCGACGTCACGACCTGAAGTTTCCATAAACGCCGAATGCTTCGTAGGACTCGTTGGTCCGCGACGCATGTACGATCAACGCCATGGCTATGGATATTTCGCAGCTGAGCGGAGTGCAGCTTAAATTGCTTCGGTATAGGTGGTATTTTCTCTACGCCATATTTGGGGTGACTGTACACATCGCATACTCGGGATGAGTTCTTACTTATGGCCTCCCAAAGAAAGAAATATTGATGGTGTGCAATGTACGTGTTAGAAGCGTTGTGGAAGCCCGTCGTCAGCACGTGCTCAGCAGCGGCTAGCTCAGCTATGGCCACCAGTGAATACCACCATAGCCTCGTCTATACTGGTCTATACTGAATATAGAGGACTCTATGATACTACCTATAGTGAAAGCATGGGCCTTGTTCCGTACGCCGGGACGCGACAAAACGAGAACTCGCCCGACAAAGACTAGCAGTGCGGAGCCGAAACCGGCTGCGGAGGAGTGGCGATTACTCAGTACAAAACTGGTAGGTTCACATTTCGACTGCGAACACAAAACGCTAACAGTAACGAAGTAATCAAAATTCCTAATTATTCTTTAGTTTGTTGGTGCACCTGCAAACGCTGCACTGTGATGGCCACCGCCCGGGAGATCGTTTGCTGGCGGGGGTGCCCCGTCGTCGTCGTGCCTCAAAACAACGGGTGCATTACAGAGGATGCATATTTTCGTGTTCTGTGCCCGGACCCTTGTCGTCGTCGTTTGAGCGGAGCTCGTGGAGAAACCTCTCTTGCAACAGGATATTGACCCTGGTCATTTCCGTCAAGGGTATTCATCGACAATTTCGTCGTTTGCGAGCACAGTTCGAGTGGCACAATACTCGTATCCAATACAGACCTAAACTAAACTGACGTGTTCCAAAAAAAGGGGGGAAGAAACTCCGACACTGTGGATGTTGCGGTTACTTTGCTAGGTTTTGCAAGCTACCACCCATTACAGAAAGTTTCGCTACAACTCATTTATTGATTCACCCGCTCATACACTCAGCTTTGTTGCGAGCGTTCGAGAGAGAGACTTTAAGATATCGTCCGCTTTTATTTGCCAAACATTTATGCAAAAGTTACCTTACTAATCTGATTCTCACATGCTAGTCTTCTTTCGATCCCATAAACGATATGCAGACAGTAAAATTCTGTCTAAAATTGTTTCATGGTCCTTTTAAGAGGCATGCTACTGGGATACGAGGCCATCGGTCTTAAAGTAGTAAGGGGGTAGTAGTAAAAGGCAGCCACTTTTCAGGATGAATGATGATTTATTTTGACAGCGATTTTTCTGTTGCCGATTTCGCCTGTTGGTTTATTTTTTCAGCGATTTTGCTGTTGCCGATTTTGCCTGCTTTAGAAAGTTCTCCGAGTACACTTGTTCGAAGCACGCCCCATTTTGATGCCCCTTCACCATGAGCAGGTTTCCGAGGGTCCTGTCAGAAACTGAGGAGCGGAACTCCGTCCGGGTCTTGTTTACACTGCTGAACAGTCTTTCACATTCAACATTGCTGTGGGAATTGTCAAGATCCCCAGCATGAACATTGCAATCCTGTGGAACTTGAGCGTTCCGTCGACACTTCGAATGTCCCCAACCTGCGCCCACTGTACGTCGCTCCTTGGTTCGTTTAATATAGCCAACGAAAGGTTATTATATGCTTGCAGGTTGGCGAACTCAACTTGGAGTGCATCCATTGCCTCATCCTTTGACTCATTGCTCTGCTGAGGCAGCAGTGCAGGGAATGCCGTAACAAAATGGCGTATGCTGCTGAACGGTGAGGTGTCCAACGACTGTAGTTGGGCAACTTCAGCCATCCTGAGGTCGACATTTTCCAAGGGAAACTTGTTGCGGGATGTAATCGCATACCGTTGCGAAGTACAAACGTACAACAGAAAAGACCTGCTCTCTCTCATTTGGCCTGAGCCTTTCGACAACGGAATATGTCATGCTACCAATGACAAGGTCCTTATCGTCTCTTTGGTTCTCCACATCCAGATGTCAGCAATGAGTGCCATCCTTTCAGAACATCTGGGCGGACAAATCTCGTCAAGAGATTTTCTAGAAGCTGGTTCAAGAGGCCGCTGAGTATGTGGATCTGAGGAGCCTGTGCCTGAAGCAGGCAGTTTGTCTTGTCAAAAAGTGGTATCACATTTTCCAGAAAAAGACAGTATGCCCTGTTCAGTTCCGATGATAGGAAACAAACCAGGCGCTTCTCACGGGACATGATGCTGGCCTCTCCTGATTCTTGGGGCGGCTGCCTGAGCTTTTTAGCATGAGGCATAGGATTAACTCCTTTTCTCTTTAGTTATGGGTCCATCTCCAGCACCATCAGTACTTTCCTTTCCTTCATGACCTGCAGCAGCCTTGGGGATCTGTGCAGCTGTCTTGGATATCTGTACCTTAGTCTTGGCAATCTGTGCAGCAGTCTAGGGAATCTGTGCAGCAGTCTTGGGAGCCAGTGAGGGTCTGTGGAGCCGGCAGGGTCTTGGGAATCTGTCGCAGCAGGTCTTGGGAGCCAGTGCAAGGTCGGTCTGTGCAGTAGTTGCTGGGATCTTGTAGGACTCCAAAAACAACGAGCTCCGGTTGTCGCACTTCTTCGTTTCGCTTAAGAAAAAGCTTAGAAGTGGTTCCCACTGGTCAAGCATGCCTCTTCAGGCACTTTCCCAAAGACAGCCAGCGTGTTGGCACATGCTTCAAGACCTTTCTGACCTCGATGTCATGTAGCCTTTGAAAATCTTTCAGTCGATCCTTACGTTTCACACTCTTCCCTAAGTAGAAGAAAACGTCCACCAAAATCTCATCAACTTTCACAGGAAAACATGCAGCTCCTTTCTGGGCGGCTAAGTTGATCAGATGGCACGGACAACCAACTACAATCAAATTTGGCTGAGCCTCTTTCAAGACTGCGGCGACACCGTTTTTCTTGCCGATCATGACATTTGCATTGTCAGCAGACATAGCCAAGCAATTTGCTATCGGTAAATCTCGGTACTTCTGCACGTCCAGGATCAAATTTCCTATCTTACGACCGGATGCTTCTCCTTGGATTGTTTCAAGGCACAGAAGGCGGCTTTCGATCTTACGAGTCTCTTCAACGTAATAGATCGCAACAATGGGATACAGTTGTGAATCCCTGCTGCTGGTCCCATCCACAGCGATCGAAAAAGCCCGTCGTTTTAAGGCGTCCAGCATAGGCACCTCAGCGTTGGCGGCCATCTCCCCAACAATTGCCGTCGTCTTCGTTCGTCCACAAGCATAGCGCTTAGCCTCATCAGTCTTGTGGAACATTTTTCGGAACAGGGGTCCGGCGTGGTCACTCACAAGCAAAGGAATGTTATGCTCAACCAGAAATGCCGTAAAGAGGCATTCTGCACGAATTGCACCACAGTCGTTGTCACTCTGAAGGAAACTTACCAGATTCGACTGGTTATCCACGGCTCGCACATATCCCTGGTGTTCACGCGAAGCGATGTGCAGCTTAATGTCAGCCTTGCCACCGTGCGAAACGCTCACATCACACGTGCACGTGCGACAGAATCCAAACTCCTCTCCCTTCTTGGACGGCACGAAGCACGGGAATTCCTGCGCGTAGGATTTCAGGAACACCTGAAAGTACCTCTTTTGAGGTTTGGAGTTCGCCATTGCGCCGCGAAGCCACCGCGACTAGGGAAATGCTATGAATATACGTGCAACAAACACAGACACCGCTCTGCTTGCCACGAAAACTGGCCGAAACAGCGAGGCCCAACACGCCAAACCAACGTGCGCCGCCGAACTACAACTCTCTAGGCCGAGTCCATATCACATGAGCGAATGACGTTTTAGCGAACAGCCCCATTTGAGCGAATCGACGTTTTAGCGAATAACGGGGGCGCGCGTTAAGCCATCCGCCGCGCTGCGCTTTACGCCGCTTCGCGGCGACAGTCTGCGGCGGCTCATTACAAAAATGTGAACCCGTTTGGCCCACCCGAAAACGCCGCTTCGCGGCGTTCGACTATTCGCTAAAGTGTCATTCGGTGAAACGTGGGCGTTCGCTAAAATGTCATTCGATCAAGTGAGTGCCTCCCCTCTAGGCCACTGTAGCCGAACACATGAACAAAGGCTTTGGGCTTTGGATTGGTTTTGGATCCATGGCCACCGGATGAGACGGATAGTAAAATTCACGACGCTGCCATGGTTGGTACACATCACCCTCTTGTGGCGCCAGCAGCTAATTTTACAAAAACAAAATTAAAAAAAAATTATAATTTTTGTTTTTTGTAAAATTTGAAGCAAGATGCGTAAAATCGTAAAATTAGTCCCAATTCGTACATTTTACGAAATATTCGGAATAGTTGGCAGCTATGTCAATGAAGTGTATTACCACCTTCGAGAGGTCATAAACCAGTGTGTTGAGAATTTTTTTCATATTAGGGGTTGTTGAAGTTTGTGTTCATATTGTATTTTAATGCTTCATGAACTCCCAATCAAAATATTTTTTCTTCATAGACTGCCTTCCACAAAAGACAATTTGCTATATGTTCGCCAGTTGCAGTGGCACCTTGGCCGTTCCCAAACGCGTTCGGCCTTGCACCTTACACAACGCTGGTCCCCACATCAGCAACTCGATGGCGAAAAACAATACACCAGTATATTGTTCCACTCACCATCAAAGAAGTGCGAGATTTATTGAGATTTATTACTTCTTTCCTCGTTATATCAGTATCGCGTGGTTTTCTTCGCAGCTATTAAGCGTGTAGCCCAAGTGATATGGTTGCTAAACGACCTGTCAGTACTGGAAGGGGGGGGGGGAGTCGATATTAATCAAATAATCTCTCTCAAAAACACGCGAACATTCCAAGTGAAGAAGAGTACAGACTCTAAAGGCATTAGTCCAAAGGCAGACCTACAATTTTTCACATTAGCAATTGTTCCGCTTCGCGAAAAGCTCCGGTCGAACCACAGTAGTACATGCCGAGCAGCGCCGACGACAAGGCTGACGGGGGCACGTTCCTAGGGCTCAGAACAGCAGCGCCAAGGTGTCGTCTACGCGCAAAATCTTCACAGGGCGGCCGCCGCTCTTGCATCTACTACTCTCTAGAACACTGTACAGCTGGCCTACCCAAGCTATCAATTTCAAAAAGTAAGGCAAGCAGCTTCGGTTTATAGTTCTTTACATCGTACATATACAGCGCATCTAGGAAACACCACTGCAGATTCATAAAGTTATTGCAAAAAAGAAAAGTCCCACTCGATGCGTAATTGAAGCAAAGAGCATCCTCGGTGCCGTGTACTGTGTGCCGGCGCAAGGCGGGCAGCGTGGCTGCATCGCTGCATTTCTCTTTCTTGCTCGCGTAATAAACATCAATGGCATACATAAGAGGAGGAAGTTACTACTGTTGCGTCATACGACTGAGAGGCGTGAGTTTCACACGCAGTGCGGCTGTTTGCAGGCGGATGTTCCCGGACTTGAGTACTATGCACAAGAGTCTATATCGCTAGGTTGAAATAAATGCGGAGAACCTACGGCGGACGCTTTTGCATGTCGCGTGGTGTACAGCATTCATTGTCCGGTGAGGAGACACCATTTTCTGGGGCCATTCATGACGGGAAGCATCTCTAATCAGTAATCACTACTTTACAGAACGAAGGAAAGACATGGTAGAAGAATCAACGCACCAATGTTAGTGCCCCAATGCGCACCAATGCAAGTGTTGCTTGACTAACCGCTAACGCCGCTGGCCGCCTTCTAAAGAGTAGCTGGTCAAATCTTTAACATCGAATTTACCGGAGTATACGCGGCTCTACTTCGACATTAACGTTTCGGCTGTGATCATATTTCGTGTCACTAAAGAGAGGGGGATCGTTGGCCGAGTGGGCTAGCGCAGACCGATTCGGAGCACGTGGAGCGAAAGCTCGCGCTGCAGAACCCACGGATCCCAAGGGTTCAATCCCCGCCCCTGCCCGTTTCGATCTGGATGAGCATCGTACCGGCGTGCGGTCGTGTATCACTACTGCGCGGTGCACGCTGAAGACCCCAGGCTGGCGGTTGTACCGCACTGGCTAAATTGCTCATCTACAGCGAGTGACTCGTCGCAACTTTGAAATGGCTGACCAACGACACGCTGTATAAATCCATACAGCGTGTCACCATAAAAATACCCACAGAACCCCAATTATTGTCACTAAAGAGAGACCAGTCATTCATTTCTGTACGATTTTGTACCGTAGTTGTCCTTTAGGAAAGCCAAGTGACGTATACTTTTTCTTTCTTGGTGTCAGAAAAATGGCGCCGCAAGTCCTGATCTAACTATTCGAAACTTCAGCCCACCGCTCGCCCTCTCACGGACGAACGAAGAACCAGAGGAGCGGGGACGGCGGCGGAGAAGGTGGCAGGGTCTGTCAGCCTTGGTGCTGCTCTTGCCGCAAGGATTTGTCGGCATGTTAGCGCATCACGCAGTTTTAAGGAAAAGGCGACTGCGTTAAAATAGAAATTGCTGTGTTCCGCTTCGTATTTGTAGCCAAGTAAAAATAATTCTAGCGCGCCGACCAGCGTCAGCGACTCCATGCGGACGGGAAATCCTGGATAGTCTATAGCCCCTTCTCTTCCACCACCTTGGAACTACCAGCCCGCCATCTATATGGCGTCGGAGTTGTGAAGGGTCACTGACATCTTAAAAAGCGCAGAGTCACTTATAAGTTCAAAATTCCTACTCGGTTGTTGGTCCTTTGGCCTTCTTATCGGCCAATCGCGCTATTTCGTCGACTGAGGAGTTCCAAGACGGTAAGCGGCGCGCGCCGCGCCCAGCAGTTCTTGAACTATTGGTCTGTAAAGGAAATATGGTCAAAATGTACGACGCAACAAAAAAGAACAACAAAGATCCGGTTACCCCAAGAAACAAAGAAAGGAACAAAGGCGTACCACTGACCGGTTTCGAGGGCCATAAGTCTTTAGTCCCGAAGCATCAATCTATATTCTTGGCGACAAGAAGCCACGCGCCCGCCGGATACTACACGTGTAGCGGGCCCGCATACAGAGCTAACGGGGGCGGCGATCAAAAATGCAACAGCCCGGTTTCCCTCATTTCAATGTCGCCCAGCGATCCCCGCCCCCTCCCCCAATGGCCTCCTCGGAGTTGAGCTCGTATCGTTGCTGATGACGAAAGGTACCGCCCCTGCTACTCATTGACCAAGTGACGTAAGCTTGGGCGGCACGCATGACGTTTCTTTCCGGTCAGCGCGGTCGGCCGCACCGAAAAAACAAGCAAACAAAAAGCAAAAACAAAAACAGGCCTATATTTTTCGCACGAGAGCGGGAATGTAGAGAATACGTGCAAGCTGTGGTCTCGCGGAGGTTTCAAACCTTGAGACGAATGTGTGTCGGACTGAGTTCGGGACACCCGTCAGGCTCTTGCCTGGACAGCCCTAAAGAGAGAGTAGGTTCTGTTCACAGCAACGGCTCTTTAATGTTTACACCTCCTCGTGTTGTTGTTGTTCTTTTCTTCGGGGGTGAGGGTGGGGGAGGGATTGTGACATTCTTGTCTTGTGTGACACTAGGGCGAAACCTAGGTGATACCGTATGTTCTCGCTTTTCTTTTTACTCTAGAACGATATTGATATCGGGATCTCGTGAGCTGTCACATAGCCTCTATTACCTCAAAATGACGTGAACGTAGACGTTTGCAAGGACAATCTTAGGGCGCGCCATCTTACTGCTGGTGTAGGTAAACCGTTTGACAGTCAGGCCAGGGTGGATGAATGGATGGATTTTAACGGTTGAATGGATGGATGGATGGATGAATGAAGGGAAGAACAGATAGATTTTAACGGTATAACGGGTGCTAACTTGCGCCCCCTAGCATAGCTTGCGCCACCAGCCTTACTAAGGCTTGCCCATGGTTGCCAGACTAAAGTCCACATGAGTTATTTGCCATCTATGGTGGCCAGACTGGTCTTTAAAGCATGATCCGCTTGACTGGATCGCGATCTTAAAGAAAACGTGATAGGTTAAGGACGTCCTTCTACTAAATCCGCTTGACTTTTTTATAATGTTAGTTGCAACTAACGCCGTAAGATACAATTTATGTATAATACTTCGTTAATCCTCAATGCAATCACTGTTGTGCACACGAGATCAACACGTGTTTAAAGCGAGCTCGAACTCGTTACTGCCAACTCAATGTAGGGTCGGTGTCTGTAATGAATAGCGTCTTGAGTGCTACAGCTGAATATTCCCTTGCGATAGGTCCACTAGAACTTCAAGTATGTGTCGATGTTAGCTCTCACAATTGCCTACTTCACAACATACGGAAAAAAAATTCAGTGACGAACTGGAAGGCACATGCACCTACTGACATAACAAAATCACAAAAACAAAGTCTCTACCTTTCACCACCAAATTAAATGTTGATCGCCACACGTACGCAATTAGAGAAAACCGGATTGAAAATGTCACATCAATCAAATATCTCGTCGTCCACCTTTCAGCTAACCTATCATGGAACCTTCATACTGAGCATATTATCAGCAAAGCGTCTAAAACTCTAGGATTTCTTAAACGTTCATTGGTCCAGTCTAATAAAGCAACTAGACTTCTTGCGTATACCTCTTTCGTAAATTCGCAGTTGGAGTTCGCGTCCATTATTTGGCACCCTCATCAGATGTATCGAACCAATAATATTGAGTCACTTCAAAAGAAAGCCGCCAGGTTCATAGCTAAGAATTACTCCCGATATTGAAGTGTGACTAACATACAACATTTCTCAACCTTTCGCCACTTCATTGTCGTAGATATATTTCCAGCATGTCCTTCTTCCACAAGCTATACCATGCATGGTTCATCTGCTTTCAGAAATTCATACATCCAGCCTCCTCATCATGTCTCATCCCGTTTAGATCACCCCTTCAAAGTACGCCCCATTTTTGCTCGCACCACCTATTCAAAAACTCCCCTCTCCTCCTCGCTGTCTCCGATTGGAACAGCCTACCCAGCGATATTGTGTCGATCACCTCAGCCCAGATGTTTACCAACGCCCTAACTAATGTATAATCAATGTATGTAGTTTTTGCTTAGCTAATTTTCTGTAAGCATTTTTTGTTTTGTCTTTTCTGTTATTATATGCTGCGCCAACGTCATCTTTTTTGTCACTAAGTGCACTACCTTTGTCTATGATTGCCCCTCCCCCCCTTCCCCATATAATGCCCGAATGGGTTTTTAGGGTAAATAATAAAATAAATAAATATTCCAGTCAAAAAAAAACGCTCATTGAGTTTATATGTATAGCGAAAGACAATCTTTCCTTGAGATCTGGCAATGCCGGTACAGCGCTGGTATATGTAGACACCAACGGCTTAAACAACGCAGCGCGTGGCGGCCTCGAGCATCGTATTACCAGACAATCGGACAGCGGAAATAGCCGATAAGAACGCCAAACAAAATGGCGAAGTAAGAAGCGTGGACATATTGAGTCACAATCTGCGCTTTTACAGCTTTTAGTGACTACACAGACTCTGAAAAAAAACGTCTGTCATCAGTTCCCTTTCTAGCAGAACACGGAAACAGCAAACTACAACAAACTACAGAAGGATCCCAGCGAATAACGAACCTAGCTGTGAGTACAATTAGAGCCTAAAGAAAAATCCGATGTGCGCAGGAACGATGAGCAAGTGAAACGCCATGCTTGTTGTCCTGCGCACACAGCATTTTTTCAAAGCTTTAGTCGTACACTGTTGTAACTGGCTGTCTCTCGTGTTAATTAGTCTACGTGTTTTACAGGAAAACGAGCTTACAACGTTTTTAGAGTGCATTAGTAGTAGAGTGTGACCGCTAACCCAGAGACTTTTCAGCGCCTATTACCCTAGTCACACGGGCAAACCGCAGTTTAGTGTGACTGAGTTTAGGCTCAAATAGGGTTATGGGAGCCCACTTCTACTAACTAAGGTATAGTTGACAGTAAATGCTTACCAAACAGCGGTTAGGATTCCCGTTGGGCACCTTTAACCGCAGTAAAGTCGGACCTCGGTTACACGCCACTGCGATTAAGGGTGCCCGTCTCACTGGGATATATAACGCATACTAGTGGTGCGTGATAGCCAGCCGATAAAATTATCCATTCCAGTCGAGTGCAGGTGTAGCACGTTAACACGATACGCCGCTCAAGAGGTACAAAAGTAGCAATATAAAGAACGTTATCAAATAAAGAAAGTAGTCAAAGCTGGTCTAAAGAACTGAAAAGCAGTCTGAAAATCTCAGAGTGGGAGCCAACATTTTGCTGAAACACTTGACATATTTTCTGCGCAAAAGGCCCTAGTAGATTTTTTTGTCCAAGTATAATTACACAGGCCTCACTGCAACTTTGACGTACTATGTAAGCTTCTAGTGTAACAAAGGTGGTGGGCCATCCGTATTTCTCAAGCCGCAGTCGAATTGCTCATGCAGCGTACAAAAAACCAGGTGCCCCCGCAGACATGCTAACAGGATAAGCTTAGCACATGTCTCAAGCATGTCAAAAGCATGTATTTGCTTAGAACACAATTATATAATGATGTTTCTTCTCTCATTTCTTCTTCTTCATCTTGTTCTTTGCAGCGTTTTTGTTTAATTATAGAAAACCGAACTTGACACCTTCCTTGTGTAATGCTTCTCTCAAGAGGTTTTTAAAGTAATGAAATTAAATGTCTGTAGACAGTTTTGTATGACCAGTGTAACGGGACCGTTCTACGAGGAACAAACACGCCTCAAATGGTTTATGCAGACCGTCTCTCGTAAAAGTAGCGCAAGGTGCGTCGATGACGAGGCACGTGCAACGTGCAGCCCTGGGAATATCATGGCGGCACAGCGCAGCACTGATACTGTAGCACTGAGCTGGATTTCAGACGCCATGAATTTCCCAGAAGTGGCGCGCGGCATCATGCCTCGAGCATTTCTACAACAATGAATGGCGCCACGTTTCCTAGGATAGAGGGGCTTTAGTCTCTTGTAGGACGTATTAGCAGTGTAGCCGCGGCTTTAGTGGATCTCCACAGTTCAGTTACGCGCTCCTCACAAACATTTTCTAGAGTGCCATGACCTCGGAGATTTGCAGTGCGCGAAACTTCCCCATTAGAAAAAGAAGAAAAAAAAAAACATTCGCACCCATATGGCTTGTGTATCCCAGAAGAACCACATAACATATTATCAATATTATATATACATTTTTTCCAAAGAAGAGGCTATGGGTCGATTTTATATTTGGCCGTGGTTGTCCACCATACTTTGCCTGTCAGGTAGCCCGTGTAATGGCATTGTTTTCTTTCACCTGCATCGAATAATTTTCCCATTAGCGCTATTTCGTTGAAATGCGTAGCGCCACTTTGTCTGCTTCTTTTGCAGGGGTTGTGGTGACGTCAAAACGCAGAGTTCCCTGATTGGCTCTGATTGAAGGATACTGGGTAGACCTCAAAGCTAGCTGCTTTGAGGTCTACCACTATCCTTCAGTCAGAGCCTGTGAGAGCCGAGGTGGAAGAAGACGGGGCGGAGGGCACGCGACAGGCGGTCCGCCGAAGAGTCACGAGCTGGCGCCAGAGAGAACGTTCTGTGCGAGGTTGGAGCCGGGCAGGAACGATGGAGCCGGTCTGGCTAGTCTGACCCATGGTGATTCCCGGAGCCGTCCACCAGCGAGGTTCTGACCAGGAACGGAGGTAACGGCGAGCCCGAGCCCGTACCGTCCTGGGCCATGACGATCCCGGGGTGGTTCCGCAGCGAGACTCGGGCGGGCGTGGACCAGGCAAAACAATTGGCCTGGTCCAGGCGGATTTTTCGGTCGCGCACCAGTCACTTAGCTGTGTTGGAGATTTGTGTTTGTCCTTCTGTCTCTTTTGTTCCCCTTTCTCCAGGGATTATTTTCGCCATTCTTGTCCGGACCAGGCGGATTTTCTCGGTCGCACACCAGTCACCTAGCTGTGTTCGAGATTTGTGTTTGTCCTTTGTCCCTCTTGTTCCGCATCTCCAGGGATTATTTTCTGTCAGTTACCCTATTTTTCATCGCAGTAGGTTAAGCGAGAGTGTACAAGGAAATAATAAAGCCGGCGCTCTAACTAAAGAACTCTGTTTATTCATGAAGGTGATTCAAACATTATCCGCAATTCGGTTACTTTAAAACTTGTGCTGGCCGCATCAGTGTTTTTTCATACAAGGCTGCGGTCTCTCCAGTCACTGTAGGTCAGGTTTGAACGTGTTACGTCATTTTTTGGGGGTCTGCGGTGCCGCAAGCAACACCTGCCACACCTAATTTATGCACATTTTTTTTTTGTATGAGGGTTGTATGTGGTGCCAATATTTATTAACGATTTTGTGCGCAGTATGAAGAAGGTGTTTTGTCGCAATTAAGTGTGTTCGAAAGAATGCAGAAGTTCTAGAAAGGATGCGCAAGTGTCAGCTATGAAGGGGAAGCCTCGTCCGCGTCCACGAATGGTGACAACATTGAACGTGCAAGTGAACTGACTCTGTCGGATAGACGAGTGACAGTGCATGGCGTGTCATATAATTTGAAAATCAGCCCAAGCTCTGCCTATGGAGCAATCTACGACAGACTTGGGTTTTCAAAAATTTTGGATTAAATAAATCCTTCAGCCAGAGTGCGAATAATTCTTCAATTACCCTCGTATTATTCCTATCGATCGAGATATGGTGGGTCGTATTTGATCAACCGTATTAACCTATACGACGTGGGTTGTAAGAGGAGATTACACAAGACACATTTTTCCTTCCAGTAAGTCACGTTCCGCCATCTTGGTGAACCGCATTCGCAAGTTTCGTCGCGTGCTTACACACATAGGTATTGGCGTCATTTCTGGCGTGGTGAAACGCTGGAGCAAGGCGAGTGACTCCGTCAACGACAGAACTCGGTAAGTACAATCGGGGACGTATTTGGGTAGCATAAATATAAGCTTATTCCTACTTGTTTTTTCTGGAAGTCGTACGGGCGGCATCTACTGGGGCCTTTATAGACACCGACAGATCAACTTCTCGCTCGCCGGCTCGTCTTAAAGGAGCGGTGCAACGCTATTCAATTGGAATGTTTTTCACTTTACTCGAGCTTACTGGCACTAGTGGGACTCAAGGATACTCGCACGCAACGCCACTGGCCGAGAAACTCCTTTGTTGCGGTGTAATTTCAAGGACAAAAGCGATCATTTTCATTCAATCTCTCCTTTGCAAAATTTGATGACGTAACGTAGGGATCGCAGTACCCTCCAGTGACGATATTTGAATGCGGCTCATAGATTGGACCCGAGCATTGCGTGGGCACTCGATTTGGGCTCGTGATAATTACTAGCTCGAGAAGCATTCGGGTAGTGGACCGTGTCCAATCGCTGCAACGACGACAATAGCCGAGCCATAACAATGTCTGGAACTCAGCGCGTGTCCTGTGCTTTGCCAACCCCAGCGCGTGGCTATGATCAACATTGGCGGCATATAATCGGCTCCAGATCACGTGGCCGCTTGTTCTGGCTGCGAGTTGAGGGTGAACGCTGCTCGTTTTTCTTTAATATTTTTTCTGGGACTTCTATTACGTGGGGTGAAAAACGAACGCGTGTTTCATAGGTCATTAACGTCAGGGATCCGTTCTAAGCGGTATTTGCGCAAAGTACAAAAATTGTTGCATCGCCCCATTAAGAACGAAGAAGCACGGCATGTGTAAAAATCGAGGACTACTCCGGCAGACACAGTCGATCATGACGCAAAGAAACTCGACCGAGATGGAAAACGCTGCCTCACTGCGTAGAGAGACGTTGTCGAAAGTTCATCAACACGGCGTCAGGCGAGATCTCGAGCCGGAAGTACGTCACGTAAAATCACCCTATAAATGCATGCGCTTTTTCTTTTTTTTTTTTTGCAATGTTTTTACAGATTGTCATAATGGCTCAACAATCTAGTGGTAGCAATAGTTATTCTGTTTCTTCAGTGCTCCGAACATTGCTTAAGCAGCTGGTCAAACGCGAGATAACATGTGGACTCTGAGCTTACATTTCCTTGTTCGGAAACGGGCGCCACCGCGTGGCAGCGATAGCCGCAAGCCATTTTCTCAATCTCAGACTCACCCGACGGCTGCAACGGCCGGACCGGCAATTTCGGAGGCATGAGGGTTCATAAAAGCTTGGATATGTCACATTGTCTCGCTCAGCAAAAACAAAATATTAAAAAACAATACAGGCGAACATGTCACTGACTGTTGTCATATCAGGGTGTCCGGTCACTTGTTTGTTTGTCTTTCTGATAGTTTGCAAGCAATTTCGCTACCGCCCACCATCGACCGACCGCTGCGCGCTTCCAGTTTTCAGCTTTTAATATTTCCTTTTTTTTTGCGGTTTTCTTCCTGCTTTTAGTATGAGGTTCCTATAAACTTACGTATTACGTATATTTATTAATTACCAGAAGAAATATCGCTTTTCCCGCTTGTGCATTGCGGAAGAACAAATGAACAGACTTCCGGAAGTACGCTGGGGCACGAAGTACTGTGGTGCCCTCGTGCTATCAACTTACGCCGAACAAGGTAATTGGGAGTTTAAGAATAACACACCCAAGAGCTTTGCGTGCTCAAAGTATCAGCTTCGTCGCCACTGCATATGCACCAGAACCAAAAAGGCATTTTCGGATTGGCGCATAGCAACGGCACTATTTCACTTGCGTACGCAAAGCGTTTGGATACGATATTCTAAATCTCGCTAATACTTCGTCTCACCGTAACAAAGACTATACACAAAATCTACTAGCGCAAGCGTGTAAGCTTCGACTGGTGATCCCGCTGCATCGCATCGCATCCGAGACTGGTGATCCCGCTGCATCGCAGCCAAGCCACGATAAAATATGAAAAGCTCGCGCATGTATCCTTTCTCGAATAATCCATGCTAAGAAAGACAAAAAGAAAACAGTGACACGCCTCGCCGCTAAGTGGCTGAGAATAAGCGACCGGGAGTGTTTCAGCTACACTGTAGTTCCAGTAGAAAATGCCTCTCCACAAAATGATGGCTCATGGCGACGATTCGAAACAATGATGATGATAGTGACCGCACACGCGTTGCGTGACTTCGTCCACTGAAGTCGCAGCAAATTCAAACCATAGTCGACTAGAGCAATTCTGCTGTCGGCAAACATTGAACAAATGGAATGCTGAACTCTGACACAGTATTCAGTGACACAATACTCGGCGTCAAATATTTTGTGCTACATTGTCAAAGCTAGCGTAGCTTCCACACTGCTGCAGCTCCGCACTGCGCGGGAGCAGGGGACTTCGTCTTGCGTTTTATTCGCATGCCCTCCCGCAACTTGCTTTGACAGATTTGGAGCATTGCGGATGCTAGGCTAGGCTTGACAATGTAGCCCAAAGGAGTAGACGCCGAGTACAGGTGAGACGAAGTTCAAATGGTATTCACGGGTGGCCATAGTTGAGTCTGTTCCTGCTGAGCGCGAACTTAAGATGAGCTTCCACAACGCATCCGCAACGTGCATTCATATAACCAGGACTTCCTTGAAAGTAAGTGGGGTATCGCTTGAAAATGCGCTGTTAAGGCCGTGCTCAAATATGACGCCTATTGTTGGGAACTACTTTTTGGGACAGCGAGGCCAAAGCTACACGTGCGCTCACGCGCCTTGATCGCCGATCAAAGCTGCGCATGCGCGGTCTCCGCCTCTTCTGAAATGCAAGAAAATCTGATTTCCGGGTGTGTAGGCGACATGTAAATAATGCGTCTAATGGTGGCTTCAACGTGAGACGTCAAACACAAGACGACTTAAGAACTCCTCTGGGCGCAGAATGGATTATGGTATCGGGTACATGTTGAAGCCCCTATTGTTCCCAGATGGGCGGGGCTGTTCATGGTGGGCCAGAGGCAACGCATCTGACACGCGAAGAGTGCTGAACGCAGTACACGGTTCAGCGTCGTACCTCTGATTCATCGTTTTCGGCCCATGCCACAGCACCGATGTGAGCAATCGAACGGCAAAGTGAAAGTGAAAAAGAAAGAAAGTCGCACCGCTCAAACACCATACAAAAGACAGGGTCTGCGGACATGATGACAAAATGATCGGCGGACATTCCTCAAGTATGTCTGCAGACAGAAACAATGTGACAAGAGCGTCATACGAGACCTCAGAAGTGTCTGCAAACTGTCGCTTGTACGATACGCATTAACAGTGCGACCGTGCTTAAACTTCAGGCGCTTGACTGCGTGTTGGAGGCTACTATTCAGATGACAGTTTAGAAAACGCAGGGAGTGTATCTGGACTTTATTGAATGATCCGGCGACTGAGTACAAACCGATATATAGCAGACGCCCAGTGGCGTAACTAGATACGATGGCGCCCATGGCAAATGAAATTTCGCGCCCCTCATAGCCCATGGCAGATGAAATTTCGCGCCCCTCACGTAGTCCCGCTGCCGTTTTTTTTCCATAGGGCACATGTTGGGTGGACTCGGCTCGGCGCCCCCTCCCAAGTGGCGCCCGGGGCACTTGTACCCCCTGCCCCCCCCTAGTTACGCCACTGCAGACGCCTTGTTAGCGTGGCGCTTTCGTTGCTGTTTGATTGGTCTTGGCTCATAACGACGGCTGCACTCTGACTTAAGGTGGAATGGGGTATACATTTTGTTTCACTTTATGTAAAGACGCGTAGATGACGCTACGAGCTGATGGGGATCGGCCAACTCGTCGAAAGCCAACTCGTCGACGGCCGACTTGTCGACGGCCAACTCGTCGAATAGGCCAATTCGTAATAGGGCAATTCGTCGAAGGGCGACTTGTCGAAAAGGGCAATCTGTCGAAGGGCGATTCGTCGAATGTGTTGAATGGCGGTCCAAGGTAAAAGTTCGTGGTTCCTTCTTATCTTCTGAACTAAATTTTTATTTGTGTTTGGACTAGGGACGGCGCCATTTTTAGGTTACAAAACGGAAAGAAAATTACAAGAGGGCGAAGAGAGGATGTAGCTTGAGACAAGTTGAGAAATGTTAATTTCGGGATCGTCCTTTTTTGTTTCTTTATTACATTTTGTAATGCGCCACCGCAGACTGTCGAAGCGAAGCGGCGTGACCGGTGGGCCAGGTGGGTTAGCATTTTTCTTATGATTCACTGCAGACTGTCGCCGCGAAGCGGCGTGAACAGGTGGGCTGAGTAGGTTAACACGCGCCCCAGTAGTGATCGCCCCCACTGCACCGTGAAGGCGGAGAAAGCTGCAAGTTTTTATCTTCGACAAGAAAGAGCACACTGGAGGTCTATTACCGTGCGGCGATATTACGCATTACTATAGGGCAGGATTGTGCCTTAAAACTTCGAGGACAAAAATTATATATTATGGCTTTGAAACAGCGGCGACCAGTTGGCCTCTTCGACGAGTTTGCCTTCGACGAGTTGCCCTATGACGAATGGGCCTATTCGACGAATGGGCCGCCGACGACTTGGCTTTCGACGAGTTGGCCTAGAGCCGAGCTGATGCGACCGATCGGACGGCGTCGACAGCTCACGCTATCATCGCCTGAGCCAATCAACCGCGGTGAATGAACTGTGACCTTGCGCTTTTAGCATGAGTGTGTGCTCTTCGTTTGTCGTCTAGTTTGGACTCAGCTCGGACGTATGATGAAATTAGCGCGCATGACGAAGCATTATCTGCGGGATAAAAACGCCGTCATCTACCCCATGCCCTTTCTAGAACCTGTACCGGCCTTGTCGGTCTGCGTTGCACGGAACGCCGCCATATTTGCCCAAAATTAAAGAATACACCTCGCGTCAAAGAACCTCTTGTCTGCAGTCTTTTCAGGTAAAAGCTGGTAATTTATTTCCAGGAAGAAGAAAAAAAGAATCATGGAAAACTGTTTACTTACCCGTAACGTTGTACAAGAGCTCAAATCCTTCTTGTGACCGCCGTCGATCAATCCCAGTTCTTTCTAATCGTGCTGCCTCACACAGAGCGCCGAACCACCGATGCAGACGCCGATCACCGATTCACAACTCGTCCCGTTCATCGTTCACCAACTGCCAAGACGCTACTCATCAATTTGCATTCAAGCGCAGACTTTCTGTCAACGCAGTAATTTTACACCAAGCTCTCGGGCACGTGCTAAAATTATTTAGTGTAAAACGAACCTGAGTTTGGAGACAAATTCACTTTGGCGTTTGAGGGACCACGAGCAGTCAAAGATGGAGACATCGAGCATCGAGTTCCATTGGCGTCGCGGGCCCTCGTCACTGAACAGACGGGAGAGGCTTGCTGGAAAGCCGTGGTCCGAGCTCCCCTCTAGCTCTCTGCATCCTTACCTTCTCCCGCGCCTTTTCCTTCTTTCCACTTTCCCGACGCGCCCAACCAACAACGTATTAGAAGAAAGACGAGTTTCCGTGTGTGTTGCTCGCTCCCCTCGACCTCCTCCCCCTCTTCCCTTTCCCTTCTTTTCCCGCACTCGCTCCCTCGTAAATTACGCATGACCACTCGCGCTCTCCAAAAGACCATCGTGGTCGAGGTACCCGTGGCAAACAGAAATTGAGGCGGACAGGTAAACATATAGACCGCGAGCAACGCCGAAATTTTGCGAACTACGGGCTCGTGAACGTAATTTACGAACGGAGAGAGGCACAAGATGAGTCGGCGTTTTTTTCACGCTTCGATATAAACCAACTGGCGCAACTGTCTACTCTGCCCCTAAAGGGTACTTAGTGCACGCTACTCATATAAGCCACTTCCATGTTCCGATCGCTCTTTAAAGCGTAAGAAGATCCCAATTTTAATTTTCCGACCTCTATAACAAATACAGTCATTAAGAATCAATTTACCAAACATCGACACAATGCAGTTTGCGTTGCAAATTCAAAGCAGTTCAATAAAAAAAAGTACTTTAGGATATTCCTAACTTTTCTAGACACGGCAGACGTTTTCAGCCAAAGAAATTCGTATTTCCTTCCGAGTTGAGCTTATTGGTAGGATTCCGTGTTTTCTGAGTTTATTTTTCGTGAACTTCGGTGAGTGTTTTTCGAGTTTGTTTTTTGGTAAATAGTTGAGGTTTACCGGAGTTTATTCTTGCTAAATTCCCAATTCTATGAAATTCAGAGTTTAACTGTACTCTGATGACGTTTTTTTTTTTAATTAAAAAAATAAAAAAAACAATTTCCGGATGAAAACGTTTCCTAAGTTGATAAAAGTTAGTGCTACTCCAAATCGCCCTTGCTATGGGAGTATTAACTAACCCCCGGCAAACCTTGAAAAGAAGTGTTGTTTCAATAAACATCAGTACCTTGAGATAGCCAAACTTCTGAGACATATCCTTGAGAAGCATAACAGATTCAGCTACACTTCATTAAAATCTACAGCTTTTTTTTTCACTGTCGTAAAAAAAAAAACATTCTCTATCTAAGAAGCACAAACAATATGGTCCGAACTGGAAACCAGAACAGCGGCTTTTGTCATGGCCCAGAAGAATATTGACCTGTTCCTTTGTACGGTACGAACTTTGACAAAATAAACGGGAAACTACATTCTGTCATTAACCGAAAAGAAAAAAAAGTTTCTTTTTCTTAATATAGCTAAACCCGTGCTCGACAAATTTTATTCGTAAAATATCGTCCTTTTGCTTTTCATTGTGCCATCGTGACCTTGAAGTTCTGAGCTTTTCGGATAAATCCGGATTGAGGAAAATGTTACCGGCGAGTGTTTCTCAGAGTTTTTCGGATTTATCCGAAAATACGGATCCCTACTTCTATGGTACAGAGGAAGAAAACGGCCTGGCTCTTTGGTTACACACTAAAGGCTGTCTAAATGCATAGGCTTTTATAGGTTCTTTGTGACGTCATGCTGTCACACGAGGGCACGTGACGTAACAATGTCACCTGGCCCTATAAATGCTAGACATTTTATAAGGCGCAGACATCGCGAACCTGAACCTGCCGCCCATGTAGACGAACGTGTCGGAGAGAGAGAGCGAGAGTTTTGGTTACCACGGCAACATAACTTCCGCCTGACTAGCCAGCACCGAGCTTCTCCCTTTCCGTCCTCCCCCAATCCGTCCCGTCGTCTCAGGCACGAATCGTCTCCCTTTCCCGGAGTTCTTTTTCTTCTGCTTTTTGTTTTCCGCGGTCTCATCTAACTCTCATCCCGTGGTCCGGCAGATTGCTCGGGCTTTCTTTTTTTATTTTTTGCCATTCGGACACATCGCGGCCGCTCCCATGTTTGCGCAATGCACTCGGTCAGAGACGCGCGGCGCCTCGAGTTCAGTGTGCTCGGACGTCGTTCATATATACTTAGAAAGATTGGCCTAGTAGGCAAACCCTGCGGCCAGCTATAACCAAATACTTTACTAGAGAATACATCTTACTCCTCAAAAGCTTAATTGCTATGGCGCCGACAGCTTTTGCGTGGTTGGAACAGCTGGATGCGCGCATCCTGGGGGTTTTCCGTTTTGAATTGGGAGAGGTGGCTGCCGCCATCTATCGTCGTGGGAACGCCAACAGCGGAGACAGCCGTCTCTGCTGTTCTGGCGAATCCGGTATGTCGGTGCGTCGGCGGGAGCCTTCCTCCTCGGCGCAGCGCCGCGATGCGCATGCGTTCTCTCGGACGAGGGGTTTCACTTCCAGCTAGGAGAAGATTTGGCTTTGTTGGCGCCCTGTCGAATGCAAATGAACGAAGTAGAGTGTATTCTCCCACCTAATTATTTAGTGTCGTCGTGCAGCCAGAAAACAAGGTACTATGACAAGGAGAGGAAAGCGCACCGGTCAAACAAGGCGTCACGTGATCTCACGAGATGTCGCCATTGGCCGGCGCCATCGCTCAAAAATGGCGTTAAGCATACCAGGGTGAGAGAGGCTGGGAGAGGAGGAATCACGTTACTTGTTCCTTTACAGGGACTTTGGCTTGAACAAGCCCACTTCGCGATGACACTTAATAACCGGTTATCTTCTCGGGAGACTGTCATTAGAGAGTTTACGATGATGATGATTGTGTTTGACCGGTAGAGCTATTTTCTAGTAAATATGTGAAACATTCTGCAACGTGTAAATCCGTGGCGGCTCGTGTTTCCGGCGTGCGACTGATGTAAGCAAGACGGCCGACGTAACATTTGCCGGTCGGAATTTCATGAACTACGAAGCTAGATAGAGTAAAAAGTATCTGAACGACCGTTAAGGTATGTGGTGTGTCTCCGTCATCTTGAACTTGAACGATCGTTCACGTTGTGTGCCGTCAAAACAAATAATTTCGTCTGCTCGCGGTCGCCACAGCAGCTAGTCTGCCCGCACATCGCAAAAATTTACTAGCCCGTGCGTAGTTTACAGCATTCACCATCGCTTACCATTGTGAGAAGTCCTCGAAATGATTTTGTTCAATCTCTGAAATGAAGCAGAGTAACAGGATGGCAAACCGCCTCCCGCTGTCGTAAGCCTAACGCTCGGCTGGGTCGACGGAGTCAGTCGCCAAACCGACCGCCATCTTTATTTTTTATCCGAGTCGTGAACGGTGCTGGCTGCGTGGCGGTGACGACTCCAGCGGCCGGAATGGGAGAAACGAATGAGAAGAGCCTCCCGATGCCCCGAACGACTCGCGCGCGCATGCGCAGTGGCGTCGTCGATGCGTTCGAGAACGAACCGTTCGTGTGGAAACGACTTGCTAAAACTCCCTATTATGTGTTATGCGTCTGCGAAACAAGACGGCGGAGACAACGTACTATTTCCCGCTTGCCAGAATCGCAGCCGTGGTTGTTATAGTCTATCGCACGTCTTCAAAAAATTGACGAACCCTTCTAGTGTAAAGGGCTTTGGGTATACCAAGGCGATAGAAGGAACATCACCCTTGGACGGAATGCGGCAAAGAACGGATAGCATTGCGACGTACCCACGGCGACGTTTATTCAAGCTGGCCAAGAACGCTTTATTAAAAAAAAACACGAAATAATAGAATTTAATATAATTGTGTTTTAAAAGGTTTGAACGCACCAAAAGCTATAAAAGCTAGCTCTATGCTGTGAACGGTGCGCTTGTTCATTGGAAGAGTAGCTCAGGGCAACATCCTCGCGCTTGTATACGTTCCACTTCGCTCGCACGATAAAACCTAATACTTTACTGTAATGTGTTTAGTGAAACAAGGCTTACCTTCGTCATATGCGCAATGCCCTCAGTTTTCACGTGATTACACACGTGTTTATCATTACTGTTTTCGTTTTCCACTGCGTTTCAGCTCGTGCTCTTTAGTGTGCTACATGCATCAGCGACCAAGGTAACCCAAAAACATTCTGTTTCGCGGATTGAAAAAAAAAAAACTTATTCTACTTGCCACGTGTGACACAATCAGTACAAAATATTCTAAACCTCACATGTGACCGCTTGCGTGAGTAAACAATGTTGTTTGTCAAGAAGAACTGCGATTGTATGAGATTACTTGGGAAAACTTGTTCTAAGCACGCGACCGTTGGCATGCAGTGAATACTCATAATCGGCACCGAGATGATTGGTAGCTGTCAGCAGGTGGAGTTTTTCTATCAACCCAGAGTTAGAATGTTTTCTTCTTTCTGTTGTAAGCAATCAGGAGAACACTTACACCAAACTTAAGGGTAATAAAGTACTATGAACATTCAAACATTACTGCCTGAGTAGTATATGTGTACAAGCTTTCGCTTTCGATGCACCCTTAACTTTCGATACGCTCAACGCAAGTGTTAAATGTAGCGCTGTTTTAGTCTTAGCCAGCATACCATGTGCGTACTTACACTATATTTTATACAACGTCAAACTCTACCCGTTTGCATATTTTAACCTTTTGCACCGCACTACTTGCGCGCATAAACCACCAAATTAAGACTGGTACATTTCTTGAATTCCATGCAAAAGCTATCCACAGACCCAGAATTTTTGCCTGGACAGTCATTGCATTTATCACTGAACTCGTATTAAAATTAATTCTTATCATTTATCGCTGCGAGTTAATTTTTAACCTTGGCATTCTTTTATTATGACTCCCCGCACCAGTCCTATTTTGGGTTTACCAAACTGAATATTTAAACCTGAGTGTCATTCTTTGTGTTTTGCAGTCTCGTGGTTTTGGTGAAAATAGACACTCAGCTACCTACATGAAACATCTAACCCTCTAACCCCCCCCCCCCCCCAATAAAAAAGATTAATAAAAATAGTTCATTTGTTTTTATTTTTGAGGTATTTAATTCCTCGATTCAGAATTTTGGAAACCCAAGTCTATCACGTCATCACGTTATCCTGGAAATCCACAAGAGCCAAACACATGCGCGTCAAAAGGGCCGCCCGTCATATAAATCTGATCACATTGAAGTATGTGTAATTAGCCTTCGAAATCCCCACGGTGTGCTAACGGCGCACAGGCAATTTTATATTTTTCAACGCGTCGGTTGTTTTGTTGTGCACGTGTCTCGCCATTTTACGCAGGATTATTTTCGCGTTTTGTTCTGACTACATTTGCTGAAGACGTGAGCTCGGAGCGTAGGCAACTGGCCCCCTTGCACGAGAACTGACGCAGCCGTGCGCGTTCCAAAGAAAGCTCGTGCAGAGAAAAACAAGCGAAGAACCGGGGATGTCAAATTCAGGATATAGAAAAATACCCCACTGTGTTAAAGCGCCACCACACACGATTTCTCGCATTGATGTACAGGTCTGAAAAGCGATCCCACCGCCATCTGTTGGTTCAGAATCACACTAAACAAGGGTGGGCAGCTGTAGCACCTTAAGAGGCTTCCACTCACCTTTTTCATGGGTTCCTACCGCCTTTATTCATTGGCTGCGGTTTTTTTTTTTTCTTTTTCTGCGTTGATTTTGTTTTTTATGGTATTTCATTTACAGCTTAAGATAACTGGTAATAATGTTTTTAATGAAGCAACTGGATGGTTCACGATTCTTATTTTTGAAGTGTAAAGAAATCTGGTGAGTATGTTTACTCAGCCTAGAACTTAGACTGCCTCAACGGGCGACTTGTCTCCCACACTCTTTGAAATAGGGGGTGTATCGGGGTACACCCCTTGTCCCATATGTTACACCCCAGAACTACATTTGGACGTTCAGTCCACTGACGTCGAGCTGGCGATACCAACTTTTACGAGCGGCTTGATAGCTGTTGGATATAACGTACTGAATAGCTAATGTCTGTATCAAAGACTAGAAGAAAAAAAGACACTGAGATTTTGGAGCAGGGCCAAAAAACCTTGATTGTCTTACTGTAGCCTTTAATGCGTACATTAGCTATATTAATACGTTGTATCGGTCGACTATCAAGCCGCTCTTGAAAGCTGGTATCGTCGGTTCGACGGCTGTGGACGGAACATCTAATTGTTGTTTTGGGGTGTCACATATGGGACAAGGGGCCTCTATTTCTTAGAGTACAGCTGTAGATGAGAAATATAGCCAGTGCATGCGGTACAACCGCTAGTCTGGGGTCTTTAACGTGCACCACGCAGTAGTTCTACACGATTGCACGCCGCGGTACGATGCTTCATCCAGATCGAAACGGGCAGGGGCGGGGATCGAACCCAAGGTCCCTGGATTCTGTCAAATCAAATTTGGGGGTTTTACGTGCCAAATCAACGACGGGCATCTGGCACGCCCCAGCGGAGGACTGAGGTTTACTTTGGACCACCCGGGGATCTTTTGACGTGCAACCGAAAGCTCGGTTACACGGCGCCTTCTCCGCAATAAGCCTCCGTCATTGCGGGCACCTCGGCCGGGATTCGAACCCGCCACATGGGGATCCGTAGGCCGGCGCTTCGCCTCGGAGCCACCGAGGTGGCTCCCTGGATTCTGCAACGCGAGCTTTCGCTCCACGTGCTCCAAGCTGGTGTGCGCTAACCCACTCGGCCTCCGATCCCCCTAATTTAAAGTGTAGCATATAGAGTGGCTGTATTCCTGGCAACGTGCAAAACGCAGAAAAACATCGGCAAAAAGAAAGTGTCAGTGACCCCGAGCCCTTTATGGTTATCTTAATTATTCCCTTCTTGAAAATGCAGGCCAAAAACGACGACAGCAAATCAGAAAGGTCGTTCGATTTACCTGCACCTCCTGCACCGGTGCAGAAAAGTGTAGGTGTCCGTTCGTACCTCAATACAGATACCGGAAGTATACATCGTAAGTAATTTATTTCTGCCTCCTCGTTGTACTTGTCGAAATACATATAAAAAGATTATTACAGTTGTCCCTCGTTCATATCTTTGCGTGTAAATCGTAGCTTTAAGTCGGCGTACCTAGCTCTTTTTGAAACCTCAGCTTTTATCGATTAATCTACTCAAAGGGATCTCAAGGCATCCTCCAAATAAAACCGTCCATCTAACAAAACGTTTTATAAAAAATACCATAAACTGATTTATTTAGAGTTATTGAAAAATATTAGGGGGTGACTGTTTGTAGTCTAACATACTTTTGTCGTTCACGTGTCGTCTTTTTGTGTAACAATGAAACCCTCAGTATTGAAGGTAATAAAATAAATAAAGAATATATAGATATATATATACACACACATTATTTTAACGAGCATCGATTTCAGTTTTCAGGTGATGGTGATGTTAACCGGAGGGGGCGGGGAACTCGAATTTATCGTTTTCTAGAAACCTACGTTCACTCGTCCTCATCAAGAAATGCCTTCGGCTCGCAGACTCTGGGCACGGGCGACTTGAAGTGACCGCAGATCGAGTCCTTAAGGTTATGCTGTATCTGTCGCTGTTCCATCGGGCTTATGTATCCATTAAACGCGACGCTCGGAAACCTAGTTATTGGAGGATATATCCCCGAGGTCCTCGTACCCATCCTCTGGAACAGCCTCTTTCCCTGAAGCGAGTTCACGCAGCTCATGATCTTCTGGGGTACCATGTCCATGACGTCGCCGGCGCACTTCCAGACCGCACTTGCAGGGTCATGGTTCCTCAGGGTACACGCGATGAACTTTAGGTGAATCGACGTGTTCGGGTAGAGGGCGATGGCGCAAGTGTGGAGGATGTCCGCCAGACATTCGGGATCCCCGTGGCGACACACAAAGGTGGCGGGCCCGCCGTCAGAGGTCGACCCGTGCATTCGCGCATTGCCGTACGGCACTAACTCGAGAGAGACGTGGTCCCTGAGGCGCCTGTACGTGGGCCACAGCTGTCGCGTGACGAAGCGCTTGCTGTCTCTGGAGTACGACTCGTAGAAGACAGTGACGTTCACCTGGGGTAGAAAATGTAGAGGTCAATAATGATCGGTGCGTGCATTTGAACAAAATAAATACTGGAAGACTACAAAAGGAAACCGACATATAGCTCAGTTTTATTGCTCGCTGTCAACTCCGGCCGAAAACGAAACCAAATTAAATTACTGGTATCGGTTTAGTGGCACCAAATATGATCCCAGCCGAAATACTACGTCAATGTGAAGCCGGCACGTATTCCACTAAAACCGATTTTAAAGATGCGACCAGCTGCTCTTTAGCGGGTGGCAAGCGGGTTAGCTTCTAGACAAGGAACACTGGCGCAGAACCCTTGTGACGTCATGTCGCGGTGGAGGTGTGGTTTACTGGTTGTACCGCGTACCGGAGCACTCTTGCGACGTAATGTCGCGGCCGTACGGCTGATCATCAGTGTTGCCACTCTCTAGCAGATAGTTTCGGTTCTTAGCCGTAGAACGCTCGAAACTAAACTTTGAGCCGTGATATTTATAAAACAACACACAATATAAAAAAATAAAAATTGTACCTTGTTATATAGCGACACTGCCGTTAGGTAAAACAGTCGTAATCTCAAATTCAAATATATTGACCGGAGTTGCCCTTTAATAAACGCAGAGTGGCGAGTCCCGGACACCTTATCACTGGACCTGGGCGACGCCTCGTGTACTAAGATGCCTGTCATGACAGCCGCGCGCGTCCGCCGTGCCCTCTCCCACTTTCCTCCTCCCCTTCACCGAAACGACCGCGAGGGGTGCTGCCAATTGACACTATCGCTCGCGGCCGCGGGAGCGCGGGAGATTGGACGTCTGGTATTGTGATACTAGTAGGGGTGTGCGAAGAGTGCTTCAAATCGAATAGTGCAGTGTCATTCCTGGCGGTAACAGCGCAAAGAGAGCATGTTGCATCGGCTTTCCTTTGCACCGCAAAGGCTATGAATGACGTGGTGCTGTACAGGCGGAACAGCGCACTCGCAAAACAGTTGCTCAAGTCCACGCACACAAAAGAAAGACAAACTTACGCAGCGCTGGCTCACTCTTTGGTATATTTACACTTTCGTCTTCGTCTTCTTTTGGTATTATGGACTAGGGCCATGGAAAATAATTGGGTCTTTTTCTTCAATAGGATGCTAAACCGTAAACCAAAAACTGAAACTAAAATTAATTTTAAAATAAATAAAATTACCACTCAGTTGCGAGCGACCGGCCGCGCCAGTTGCGCCGAGATGGCCGAGCGCCCAGCGCGAGTTGATGATGATGTTGTTGTAGCTGTTCCCTTTGAATCGGGCGATACCGAACCATACTCGTGCCTAGCCAAACAAATCATGATGATGATGATAGATGATGATGATGATGATGATGATGCGGCTGTTCCCTTTAGATCGGGCGGGCTCGAACAATATTCATGCCCAAGCCTGGGGGCAATTGTGTGTTATTGCCCCTCAGGTAGATCTTTCTCCACCAGTCCTCTAATCGTCTCTTTGTTGCCTCGACAGACGGCCTATGGGGGCCGCTGGAGGCCGTAGTCTTGTTCGAGGAAGGCCTGTCCGCTGATGCGACAGGCCTAACCTCAATGGTTTGGTGTTCATCTCTAGTAACAGTGAAGCCCACTACTTCGGCAAGCTCCAGAGGGCTTTGGAGGTCTCGGTCGTTGTCTTGTGACCGGGATGGCCGGAGTCCTGCACATTCCAGTACAATGTGTGTTACTGTTTCGTCGTGGGCCCCGCACACCCGGCAGACCCTGGTGGTCACGGTAGAATCAAAGTGTCGTCAGTAAGACAGAGTCCTTAGTGCCCCGGCTCGTGCCTCAAATAGCAAACGACTACCCAGGCTATTATCATATAGCCTAGCCTCCGAGCCGATGGTCCTCTTGTTTGCAACATACACATCGAGCGTAGTCTTCAATTGGGCATCTTTGAGCCACTGCTGTGTTTCCTGGTCGCGAACCTTTTTCCGGACCTCTCTCCCATTCCCTGGCCGACGACGCTTGGACAGGGTCGGCAAAAAACGTACTTGCTTTCGAGCTGGTATAGGCGCTTCTGCCAGCCGGTCTGCAGCCCAGTCAGTTGAGTGTACCTGAACAGTCTTTTGGCCGACCGGAAGGTGTCCATATGTCGGAGACGTCCGTCGTAGGCGATTTTGCTGGTAGCTTCACGGGCTTCAAAGAGGACCATCCCAAATCAACCTGGACAGCCTCATTTGCTACTGTACCATGACAGCCTAGCGCTTGGCGCCCGACCTCCTATGCCTACGTTTTATGTGAGCTCGGATATCTCCAGGGACACACACCACAGCCTTAGCAAAAGTCAGTCCTGGTACCGCCACCGCCTTCCACAGCTCCCGGGTCACAATGAATCTATGCGACTAAAGAGATTCCGTCTGCGCAGAATGCTGGTTCCTCTGATGGCTGCTTGGCGGAGATGGGCGTGGTGCTCTTGCAAGTAGTCCTCTGTATTTGTGAGGGTAATGCCCAAGTACCTGCACGAGTTCACTACAGGTACACAGTCCACCCCGAGTCGAAGACTGCCAAATGTTGGATCTTGTGGACCTGCAAACAGCACCGCTGCTGACTTGTTTGTGTTAAATTTCAATCCAAGTCCTGTTGCTACCTCGGTACAGATATCTAGGAGTTTCGGCATGTCACAGACTGATGCCGCGGTCAGTACTACATCGACTGCGTAGGTAAGTCCGGGTAGAACCCATTCGACGGTCAGACCATCTTCTAAGTGAGCCAACGAGAAGCCCAGTCCAGATCGAACCAGTTGCGTTTCGAGTCCGGTTACGTAAAGCATGTACAATAGTGGAGAGAGCGGGCACCCCTGGCGTAAGCCCCTTGGCACCAGCACTTCCTCAGAGTTAGCCTCACCTAACTTTGTCCTAACCGTGTTGCCGCTGTATAGGCGGTGGATGAGGGTGACCCACTCTGGTCGCATGTCAAGATGTTGTAGTCGACATATCAACTGGGCATGTGGCACACTATCGTAGGCCTTGGCGATGTCCAGAAAACAGCATATTAGGGTCCTCTGCTCCTTGCGGGCCACCTCAATACATTGTGTTAGCGTAAACAGATGATCTTCCAACCGGTGACCTCGTCGAAATCCTCCGTGAAGTTCCGTAAGCAAGCCTTCTTCCTCTGCCCATGCAGTCATGTGCTCCTTTAGAATATACTATACAAAAGTCCTATATATCGTGCTGGTCACATTCAGTGGTCTGTAGTTGCAGAGGTAACTCTGGTCCCAACCTTTTTTTGGAACGAGAATGACTTTGCCTCTCCTCCAGTCTCCAGGAACTTCCTCTATTCCAGAGGCAAGGTTGTTCAAAATTCCTGCCAGCTGATCCCTTGAACCTTTCCCTAGTGCTTTGAGGACGCTTGCGGCGGTGTTACTTTTTAGGTGAGTCAAAGCACGTATAATTGACACCCTGCTGATTTCTCTAGCGTTGACATCAACCGGAGTACCATCCGGATTTTGACTTGGAAAGATGTCCTGAGGTTGTGCTGCTCCCGGGGGCGAAAATATCTACACTATAGGTGGTCTGTAAGGCTATGCCCCAGTTTATCTGCGGTCAGCCTTGTGTTCTCGTCAAAGATAGCCGGCCTCTGATCTCTCCCATCCAGGGTTCCAAAGTATATCCAGAACTTTCTAGGCGCATCTCTCCCGCTTGAGCTAATGTCTCTCATTGTGTGCAAGTCAGCCTGAGACATTTTCTCCTGGACGAGTTGCTTTGCGGCTTGCTTTTGCGCCTGGTACATCTGCCATTTTACTTCGACCTCGTCTCTGGTCCCCATGTGAAGGGCCATGCGGTGTTCTCTGTTCAGTTCTTTCCGTACTCGGATGGCGGCTTGAACCTCCGCGACCCACCAACGCTTTCTCCGCCTTCGCCCATTTCGGGCCTTCGTGGAGTGTTGCTGGATGATTTGCTTCAGTTCTTCTACGTATCCCATGTAGTCAGCAGCACTTTTCCTCTTGGTGCTGTTTTCAAATTCCTCCACAACTCTTTCAACTGCACTTGAAGATAGCGTGAGACATTTTGTCGGATGGGGCTTTCGTCTTGTTGTTATCCACGTTGCCTTCGAGAATATTAGCGTAATTCGGTTATGGTCGCTTCCGATGCTGTGTTCACCAGCCTCGTCTATGTAGACTTGAACAAGGTACCGAGCAAGCTTATGTGACACTACTGCGTAATCAATACATGTTTTGCTTGCGCGAGCATTCCAAGCATATTGACCCTCACATGAACCTCTTAGATTGACTACTTCCAAGGCGAGATCTTCACTCATCTGCAGCAGCAGCCGTCCATTTTCATTTTCCCAGCCATCCAGTTCGTGCAGATGTCCATTGAAGCTTCCCATGATGAGTAGTTATTTCGTATCAGCCAGGGCCCTAGCTAGCATCATTCATCACGTATGTTATTAACACTTGGTTCTCCTCTCGACGGGCAGCTCCCGTCGAGAGGAGGTCGGAGGCGAGCGCCACCTCGTGGCGTTTGGCTACAATTTGGCGAGACCGGCCGCAATGGGAGAGCGAGCCACCTGACAGGCATCTTAGTACAGGAAACGTTGACCTAGGAAAGTAGCGCCATTGCCTTCACCTGCTAGCCGGACACAAACAAATACCAACAGACAGACGACGAAAAATCTCAAGGTGATTGGCTGATCGCTCTTGATTACCATGGCGATCGCCATTTTGGAGCCTTTCATATCTTCGAAGTTTCGAAAGGGTCGTTCCAGCCAGTCGCACCAAGATCGCTATGGAGTATCATCCTACTGAAAGCGTTCCTTGGCCAATATAGGCGCCTTTGGCACTGTGCATACAATAAACTTATCACTAGGGCTCCGTGTTTTCGAATAAATCCGAAAAACTCGAAAAACACCCGCCGGTTAAATTTTTGTTAATTCGGATTTATCCGATAAACTCCGAATTGTTATATGCCCATGCCCCCCCCCCCCCAAACAAAAAAGGAAAACGTTTTTTTTTTTTCTTACAATTTGAGCAGCGCAGCATCAATGGTCCTGGGAAAATGACACCATAATTATCTTTCAAGCCTCGGACCGTTGTCAAAAGGGGGTCTTATGGCTTGTCTCCTCAAGGTTGGTTCAGGGTAACAGGTCATCGTACCATTCGTGTCACGACAAAAGCCACTCTTTTGGTTTCCAGTGTGGGCCATGGGATTTGGGATTTAGAGAAAGGAGACGGTATGTTTCTGTAACAGTGAAAGCTATGGACCATAGAGATTGTATAAAATAGGGAAGAGAGGGCAGTTGAAACTTCTCTATTACACCCTCAACCACTCCACCCCGCGCGGCCGCGGGATAGATTGATGGGATGACTACGAGCTTCCTTGCGGCTACCTCCGGCAGTTTATTGATTTTAAGGTATCGACGTTTATCGAAGCCACACTTGTGTGCGACTTTTGTCGTGGGACAAATTAGTATTGCCAATGACACCAACACCAAATTCAACTGAAGAAATCTTAATTGATACAAGCGCGTTTTATTTTTTATCTGACATACGTTTGCATCCGGTTATTATTTACTATTTTTAATAGGAAACACTGCAAAATTAATCACCGAATGTCGGAGAATTGGGGATTTACGAAAAATAAACTCCGATAAACACCGAATTTTCGCTAAGAAATAAACTCCGAAAAACACCCTCCGAATTTCACGAAAAATAAACTCCGAAAACACGGAGCCCTACTTATCACTAATGCTTATCTCCTAAGATCTCTTACAATTATGTTGCTCTTCTTGCGTGTTTCAAGACAGTACATGCAACGTCAGTGCTCGGAGGCATTGAAAAATAATTTTACTGTCTTGAAGCACGTCCTGGCGTCCATTGAAGCTGCGTGCATTGATTCAGCGCTTAGGTGTGCCCAAGTTCTTACTTTTCGTGGCTCGGAAGAAATGAGGCCGCTAGAGGGTGGACATCTGTTCACCGTCTGCTCTGCAATGTAATCCTCCTCTTGGGCTCTCCCGCATGCAGTGAGATACACGATCAGGTGGAAAGCCGCCGGCGTCCTCATGGCTTAATTTTCTTCATTGGGCCTGGTCAAGCCTTCGTCAAGCCCGCTCCAGTTTGAACGCTGCCAGTCTTGACCGCATCCCGTGTCCTCGAACAGCTGTTTCGGCTGGCCAACTTCATGATGCCATGACTGCAGGACCTTCCTCGCAACCACGATGCGCTCGGCAACGCTGCCGCCTCACACGATAAGTGCACCTCGTCGTCTTCTGCGATTGTTTTACGCACGGTGTTACGATTCCAGTGTTTAGAAAAGTAACAGATCGCAGGTGCTATACTTCGTCTCACCTTAGCATGGACTAACCCCGAATGCTGTGCTAGCGCGAGCGGCTAGCCTTTACTGCCTTGACTGGAGCACTCGCTGCGCGAGCGCTCGTGCAGCCGCCGAGGCTTCATTCGAAGCAACTAGCTCGCACTTTTAGCACAGGCGGCTAACAATAGTCATACTAAGGTGAGACAAAGTTATAGCATTGCATGTTTACACAGCCTAGAAGTGCCTTCCATACACACGCGCGCTCTGCTTGGTGGTGACATCTTCAGCCATTGCACGCCCAATCGTTTTTTTGTGCATCTTTGAAGTGCGCGCAATGCAGTAGTGATCACTCAGCTCGAGGCGCGCATGCCTTAGTCCAATGCATAGACGACATTTTGACGCCCAAGTCACGCACTGGGCGCAGGCAGTCGCGCGCTGGCACATTCAGTGCAACAATGGATGTCTTCACCCTAAGACAGACAGACAGGTAGGCACCTCTAGTACCGGCGAGTGTGTGCTGCTATTAGAGAGTTTTAGCAGATCGTTCCGATACCTCCGATACCCCCGATAACGATGCTATATATGTAAGCGCAAAGGCGGAGGCAGAGTATCGGGTATCGTTATCGAGTCACCGGAACGATCTAACTAAAACTCTCTATTGGCGGCGAGATGTTTTGGTGACGCCCTCCTATGGTTCCCTCTCGTGACATCATTACCTTGTGAGCTACAAGTTCGATGGCGTTTGTCGAGAGCATGATGGAAGCTTGAAATCATTGCGCTCTTAAACCAACACTGCCAAAACCGTCCAAACTTAAGTTCTTACAGTGCACGTTCATAATGAACCTTTTGATGACGTCATAGTCAGCATTCGGCCAATTGTGGAAGGCCGGTCACAGCGACGCTTCCGATCACGCACGTCGCCATGCTCGCAACAGTGGAGAGCCTGTAAATACTCGTGTGGAACGCACAAACAACAATAAATGCGCCACGAGACGCATCTGCGGTGCCTCAAGACATCTACGCACAGTTGAGTTGGAGAGCGCTTGAGCGCGTTTTACTGTGTTGCGTGGAGAAACGAAAGCTATTCACAGGCTCATCTGTGCTTCGTATTATAGTGGCACTACTTCGTATGAAGCGTGGAATTCAATTCAAGGAATAGCTTGGCACGCGACATAAGAAGCAGGGATGTCCTGGTTTCCCGCAGCCGCAACACACTCAAACGCACTCCAACGCTCTCAAGCGTAACTGTGCGTGGGTATGTTCGTACAACCTGAACTTAGTCTGCCTCAACGGGCGACTTGTCTCTCAGCTGTGGATAAGAAAGTTAGCCAGTGTGGTACAACCGCTAGTCTGGAGTTTTTACGTGCAACCAGCTGTGCCCACGCAGTACCATGCTGATCGGATCGAATGGCAGAGCGCGATCAGCAGGTCCCTGGTCGACATCGATAGCTCACGTGCTCGAGCTGTGAGCCTATCACTCGACCGATCCTGTGCGTAGGCCTATCGGCGCGAGCATGGCCTGGCAGCAAATGGCGGACAAGGGAGGTCGTTTTCGTCGTTCAACCGCGGACCACCGTCTGTCTGGCACAGCAGCGTAAATCGTGTTATATAGCAAAGCGATTTTCGAAGGTAGAAACCTTCTCTAGTCAGTGCGTAGGAATGACACGGGAGCAAAATAAGCTGAAAACGATGTTGTTTCCTGGCGAGAACCAGCAGCGATCGATGACAGTGTCGAACGACTGCTCCGAGCTTCGGCGTCGCCGCTACCGGCGTCGATTTCGCTGGAGCCGAATAGGGGTATTCACTGGCCGCCATATTTGCGGTCACTGTTTAGAGCGCATGCTCAGAACGAGCTCACATTAATAGGCTGCCATGACCGGCAATATTGATGGTGAGGGTGCACGTTGCAAAACAACTGTGGAAGCTAGCCATCAGCACGTGCTCAGCATTAGCGCACACAGATATGGCCGCCAGTGAATACACCCTATTGGCGACGTGTGCGATCGAAAGCGTTGCTGTGGTCGGCCTGCCATGATTGGCCGAATGCTGATTAGGACGTCAGCAGAGAATTTCTCATCGACGGAACTTGAATTTTGACGGTGTTCGCAGTAATGCTTTGAGAGCGCAATGATTTCAAGCTTCCACCATGCTAATCACCAACACCATCGAACTTGCCCTTCGCGAGATAATGACGTCACGAAAAGGAACAAAATGAGTAAAGCTCCGCTCCGGCCATGCGAAACGATTGGCTGTCCGGCAAATGAATGGCAGAAGGATGGAAGGAGTATGGCAGAGTCATGGTAAAAGCGTGGCACTGGAGGTGACGGTTTTTGCAAAATCGGAATCCACACCGTCTTGAAGCGCCCGATCAAATCTGTGCACGCGGCAGTGCTGTACACGTTTCTCAAAAAAGGAACGAAAGCTCGTTCCTCGTTCTTCCTGATTTTGGAACGCGTTCCCGCTAAAAGTTTCGTATGTGAAAAAGGAATTCGTTCCCGTTACAGTTAAAAAAAATGGAAAGCATCGTTACATATACGGTACATTTTTATTTTACTGATAACCATAGTTCGTAAGATCGAGCAAAGATTTTTTTTAATCTATCCCATCAAATGGGAGCATACGAATTTGAATGCCGTGATGGAAGGGCACCAGGAGGAGAAACCAAGCAGAAGCAGTTTCATTTGTTGATATATTCACCTTCAAAATCTCAGCTTTTAACAATATTCATGTTTGTGGTGGGCGATTCAGACGAGCCAGATGTACTGTTACCCCACATTGCACAAGCGTTTTACAACAATCTCACACGTTTCAATTTATCGAATTCCCGTGTTCGAACAGAACAGCTGCTTCTCGATGTTGCTGTACGCAAGGCGAGAAAGTGAAGGAGAAAGTAGGGCTTTTGGAAGGTCAGTCTTGAAAGCTAGAAGTCGTTCTTGGTGAAGGTTGGATTCATTGTTCAGCTTGAAAAAAAAGGGGGGGGTACAAGGGAGAAGGAATGAAAGTTAATTTTTGTGTCTATTTTAAGCGACCAATGTTCGAGATACAAGGGTGCGTTCGATGTCTGGTAACCTGTTCTGTTGTTGTAACTGTAGGTCTTTGTGGACGTTCAGTGATGGCTATAGTTGGCCTTAAATTTCTAGTTGTATGAGGATTCGTGGAAGCAAAGAAAGTAGCTGAGTTTGAAACGTCCCTCCTTGAGTGTCTTCCTTCAACGAAAAGTTTTGCTTTTTGCAGAACAGTCTCGGGCACTGAGAAAAGAATCGACGTCCGCTAGCTCTCGTGCACCCGACTGTTACCAAGCGAGGGCCACACAAAATAAACTCTAAGATAAGTAACCAAAAAGTTAACGAGATCCTGCTCTTCGTAAAGATATTGTTTTTGTACTCTTAGAATTTACTTCTTGAAAATAAAATAAAAATTACCCCACTGGACGAAAAAAGGAATGCCGTCTCTTTTTCCGTTTAAGTGAAAACGTCACGAGTTCCCGTTCCAGTTCCCCTGATGCAAAATGGAACGGTGGCGTTCCTTCGTTCCTCCTGAAAGGAACGCTGTTCCGTAGAACACTGGCACGCGGTATAGTACGTGTTTTTATTATTCTGATCATAAGTAAGCAGCGACTAATGTTTGTTGCGTAAGTTATAGAGGAATGGACAAATTCTGGGCAGTATTTAGCGAACGTAAAAATATCGTTTCCCTACCCCTTAAAACTACTTTTGTACGAAAACTTTAGTTTTTACTAATCTAGAACGTTCAGCAGTTATCTAAAGTCGGTTGTAAGCCAGGGAGAATATTTAAATAATTTTCGGTTGGGATATATATATAATAAACAAATTGGAACTTTAATGCGTGCATATACTGTTTAGTGGGTAAAAATGAAAGCCACTGGTCCACGAGGGTAGAAAACACAAATTCTGCTTCTGATGGCTGATGGCCGGAGGTGTGCTCATTGCCTGTACCGGCATTGGGAGTATTCACTGGACGCCTTATGTGTCTGCGTTTTCAGAGTGGAATTCAGAGAAACCGTTCAGAGCACGTGCTAAGAATGAGGTCAGATTAGCTGCTATGACCGGCAATCTTCGTGGTGTGAAGTGCATATTGCAAGAGAACTGGAGGCTAGCCATCAACGCGCCCTCAGCTGCCTCAGCAGTCGCGCACACAGTTATGGCCGCCAGTTAATATACCCTTTCTGAAATTTTGTCTGGCCACT
Organism: Ixodes ricinus; assembly: GCA_037355805.1. NCBI lineage: Eukaryota > Metazoa > Arthropoda > Arachnida > Ixodida > Ixodidae > Ixodes > Ixodes ricinus. Next base: position 60,562 of record JAZHYW010009689.1, read on the forward strand.
TTGAGAACTATCACCTAAGTGTATATCTTCTGTACATGCTCAAGGCGGCCTTACAATGGCTGGCGAGAGAAACATTTGATGACGGACACCGATGCGAATCGTGAACATTCCAGACGTCTGTTTATAGCCTTATGAGTTGATGTTTCTATGCACTACGCATTTGAGGGTGTCATGTAAATCCTTGGAATGCTCGACTTCGGCACGTTCACTCATTTCTGTGACAACTTGCTGGATCGCGCTTCCGCGCTCCGCGAATGCGGCCACAAGATGTTCCGAATCGGCCATCTTGGGCCTTTCTTAAATATCCCGGGTGAAGCGTTGCAGAGGTGGGACGGCTGCGTGCTGAAAGACACCTTTTCTGCACGTTCACCGTCACCCGCCCAAGAAAGTGTTTTATTTTCTTCTTTTTAACCTTATGTAAACGGTCGTGGCAGCCTTCGAGATCGGTATCCAAGCGCGCGAAGGCACAGAGACGCAGCACTTCGGCGTGGCAAGGCACGTCCTTTGATCTCGGCGCCTGACCGCGAGACTTCCATTCCACGAGTGCGACGCTCCAAGCTGCTTGGGGGAACAAAGCATTTATTTATTTATTATTATTTATTTTATTTATTTATTTATTTATTTCAATACCCTCAGGGCCAACGACATTACAGAGGGGAGTGGGTTGTATTCAACAATAAAAATTATACAATGAATAACTTAAAGGCAAAGCACATATTAGTTATGAACGATAGAAATTAGAAACAGCAGTTTTAAACAAACCATCCGCCTGGATTATGGCGATGGAGGTGGGAAGGCGGTTCCAATCCAAAGAAGTTTTGGGAATGAAAGATTGCTGAAATGTGTTCGTGCTACCATAGTGGTACACCTACTTTATGACCCCTTATTATAAAAGCTTACTAATTAGGGACTTTTCGTAGATGGTTTCTCCTGTCCCGCAACGTCCTCCGCCACCCGCTACGAGCCTAAGGGACTCTGAAGGCAAGGCTAGCGCCGCGCATGCGCATTAGTGGCGTCTTTCTTCCGGAGAGCGTAGCGGAGCTGAGAAAACGGTCTAAGAAAACTCCCTATAGAATTTTTGGGAAAGTAGCACCCCGTTCCCCGTATAATCGCTATTTTCGTTCGTGGAAAGAGCAACATTTCCTTGGCCTCTCAATTCTTGGTAATTTCGTCCGAATTCGCGGTGACGCGTTGCTTTATAAAGGCATCTTATATACACCAAAATGGCGACTCCGACAATATCGTCAAGAACTGGAGTGCCAGTGCTCTACGCGTCTGCCCAGCCGAAGAAGACGACGAGCTGCACTCATCGTCCGAGGAGGCGATGCATTTGCCATAGATAAGGACAGGTCCGCTGTTCGACGCAGGATGCGGTAAGGACAGGCAGCGTTCAGCCTTGAGCGTGCCTGACCGACCGTCTGCAGCCAAATTCAGCCGTGATGGCGCTGGCGGCCCTCGTCTTGCTGCTGTGCCTCGCCGCGAGTGGAGCGGCGAATTACGACTCTGAGGAGCAACCAATTGTAAGACCAAAGGCTCGTCAGTAGACGTCATAGCGGAGTGTATTATGAGTCGCCGTCATAACGTGTACTCGGAGCGATCTCTAAATTATTGTTAGGCAGAAAAGACAACCAGGACTCTGCAGTACGTACTTACGTTCGTGACAGCAAATAATCTACTATAGGTGGTATTCACTGGGCCCCATACTTGACCGCAGCGTTCGCAGCGCATGCTCAGAACGATATCCCACTTATCTCGTAAGAAGACTTACAATCTTGGTGATGTGAAGTGCACGTTGCAGAAGCGATGTGGAAGCTCATCGTAACCTCGCGCTCTGCAACAGCGGACTCAACAATGGCCGCCAGTGAATACCAGCAGACGTACTCACGTTAAGAACCAAAGTAAAAAAAGTCCGGCTCCTCGTGGAACGCTACGAATTTCCCCCTCTATGTGTTGAATTAAGATAACTGTAAGTGCGCCTTAGATTACCTTTATGTTATTTCATCGAAACGTTCACGTTTCAAGAGCGAAAAGAATCGTTACTTCCTTCCCCAACCAATTATTGCAAGAACTATTTCGCGCAGTGCATGAATACTGCGCAAAACTTCATTTTTGTTTTCTTGGTGCGACAACGAGTAGAGTGAAATACATCTCACTTCGCGAATATTCAACAGACGATATTCACTGCACGCCATATCTGAGCGCGATGTTCGCAATGGATGTTCCGAACGAGCCCCCACTTCTGAAAAGGACTGCAATGCCGTAGGTGTGGGATGCAGCGTTGTTGAAGCTTATCGTAATCTCGCGCTTAGCAGCAATGGGCTCAACTATGGCCGCCAGTGAATACCACGTATATCCTCGACGCGGATAGGTTTTGCGTAGCTCGAAACCCTGGATGCGTTGCAACCTTTGTGGTTTTGGCAGTTTGACACTTTAGCCTCATGTTCCAGCGGGACAAATCTATAACCGTCGGGTGGCCAACAAAAAAACATGTAATTTTAGGGGCGAAGCTCCTTAGGGTCTAGCCTTGTCCGTCCGTCCGTCCGTCCGGCGTCCGTGCTCACATAAAAAGAATGTTTGCGCAGTCGACAGGATTCGGACCTGTGCGGGGAGACCCCAATGGATTTCTAGTCCATCGCCTTAACCACTCGACCACGACTGCGGGACGAGTAGGGGACTCTGAGATGTGGTAGTAACTCAAGAGCTGGGGTTTCTGTCATGGATGAAACGTTGCATGTAGCCGCTCAATGTCTATACAGGAGAGGGCGCTGCGGTCAAATGAGTATATAATCGCGTTAAACGTTGCATGTATTGGCTGAACGTTTATAGACGAGAGGGTGCTGCGGTCAAATGCTCAAATGCGTATATAACCACGTTCCATACCACACATTCTCTTTCTGACATGGACCGTTGACTTAAGCGGTGGAAATGCGTTCCCACGGCTTCTAGCGGATCCAAGCTGATTCGCTAGAAGAACCACTGGCTCTGCATTTCACCGACCATAAAACAGTAATAATGAAGTCGAAACGCAACCCGGAACTCAGCGCTACCTCTGAGCAGTAAAAAAATATCAGCACCATCAGCACTACCTATGAACAATAAAATCAGTATCTTCAGCACCACCAGAGCTTCGCCCCAATTAACATCATTCACCACGTGGAGATGCGGTCATTTTTTTGTAAGGCTAGTTAAAAATATTAAATGCTGGAGACAATCTGGCATCTGCAATAAGCAATAACGTTTTTTGTTGTTGTTCACGTTCTCTCATTAAAAGGCAAGCGAAAGACCTAAAGTGCGCACCTGAATATGCACCATAAAAAGGCAGGTGAAATGACCGGAGCACGGCACAACCGTCTCCTTCCTCGCAATAAAGTACGCCTGCTATATATGGTCCCCGCATGTCCATAGACGCATAAGCGAAAGCAGCGTCTGAAACCAGCTACAGCCGCGCAATCTTCCGAATGCTGAGACTACAAGCACCGCTTTCAGCGCCAGCTTTCCCTTGCTAACACAAGTTTGAACGCGCAGGCACGCGCATGCCAAAGCACTGCGGAAGCCAGCGAGCTAGCGTTGGAGGCGGAGCTTCTAGAGCTTAAGGGTGAACGGAGTTTAACAACGCCGCAACGAGATAGGGCTCCAAGCTAGGCTGCCAAATAAAACGCATCGCTGCGCCTCTCCCGGGGAAAGTTTATTATAATCTCAGGTTCGAGCAAGCCTCGTCGGAACCGCCAAAGGTTCGACAGGCGACCGCTTTCTCTCTCAGCGTCAATATAACGGCGCGTCCCATTTTGGCAAGCGTAGCCGCCTTCACGTTAGCAGACGACATTCTGAAAATGTCGTCTGCCGTTGCTAGCTTTAAGCGCGAAACACATGTACGACGAAACCGTCAGATCCGACGTCCAATCAGGCAATGCGACGGTAGGAGGCGAGGGTTTTCAGCGCTCTCCGGTGCTACGAAAACCCTCGCCCCCGAAGGTCATTCCGGCAGTTCGCACGTCGGATCGGACGGTTTCGTCGTACATGCGTTTCGCGCTTTAGACCACTTTATAATACGTTTACACTTGCGGTATCGCTTGTGGATCCGCGCCGGTGGCGAGCGAAATTTGGTGCCGGGTAACAAAATTCACTGATCGACGTCGTCAGAAAATCTGGATATGAGTCGCGGACCGAACCAGATTTTCCGCCAGTGGTCCTGCTCCGGTAGCAGGACCACTGGGGAGCAGGATCTCCCCACTGGGGAGCAAGACCAAGTATGGAGCATGTGTGCTGCACACGTGCGAATAGCACTTTTTTCCATCCTACGAGGGAGGCGAGGTGGTGGCTCCGCGCCGCGACCGCCGAGGAGCAGGACCGCGGACGCAAAGATGCGCTCCTATAGGAAACAAAGCTAGAAACGCGTCCAAATTGTGCGTTATTACGATACGCCATAAAATGCTGCCCCTGCCTTCTTCCTTTCTAAAAAGAGTCGGCTTAGTGGTTTTCGATGATGCTTAGCGTATTTCTCAGTGCAACCATATGGTTAGTTTCACTACTTAAAGCTTAATTAGTAAATTTTAGTTAATCCTCTCGCTAATTAGTATGTTTTTGCTATTCTTAACGTCCGTCAAGGCTGATAGTTTGTTACTGCGAAAAGTTTCTTTTCCTCTCGAACCGCATATTTTTAGAAATTTGTGAAAGCTTTCGCGGAAACATTTTGTATACAATATATACATTCGAAGGCGGCAAAGACAGGAGCCTAGAAGATATATGCGCACACACTGGAACGGAAAACGCCGAACACAACCAAATGCAAGCGAGCGGATATGTGTAAACTGCTTTTTCGCCCCAGACATAAACATCAAGCTGAAACCGTGACATATACCAATATTTTCCCATATACTGAAACTCGCGACAGAGGAGCTTATAAAGTAACTTTCGCCATTCGCCTCTCAAGACAAGATGGCGAATCTATTAACCAAATATACTAAAATTTTCCTGTGCCGATAGTCCGCGTCAACAATGACCACATCTCAACAGCGGGGAACAGGTTGCAAGCGAAGCAGATTCCACGAAGTAGCTCATGCATTCAAATTTTTCAGACGTCTTCGTTTGTTAGAGCCGCCCTGGCGACCGTCAGGATCGCAAAGTATGAAGGGAGGTATCACACTAAAGAACGGCGATGCCCCAAGCGTTGTCACCGCCATGACCGCGCAGGCACGCCGAAGGCAAGGGTCCACCGGTCAAGGCGCCGAGGAAGATGAAATCACGTGCAGTCACGCGAGCATAGCTTCTGAATCCCTAAACTCACTCTTCCTTTTATACGCCCCCCCCTTTCCCCCTCATTTTCTTCGGTTCGTGTTGCTGTTGTTTTTTGAGGAATAAAATATAAACACTTGCGTAAGGGTTACAGTGGGTTACCACGCTTATTATAGGTTACTGTGAAGATGTTACACGCCGGCTGCCACTGAAGTAACGTATAGATCGGCTTTGTGGCTTTCGATTTGGGCCTTGTAACCCATACACTATTGGCGAGGAGATGAGACTATAGGGGGCGCTGCGTCCAGCTTGTTTTGCCCCAATTTCTGTGTTTACCAACACAAGGCTCGTGCAGTGAATTTCTTACTTCATCTTTCACGATTGAGCGCGGGACATCGATTGGACGCAACTCCTGCCAAATGTCTTCCCCATGCTCAGTCGAGAAATTTGATGTAAAAAATCCACGAGTGCCGCCTCCGCGTTCGGCTTCGCCGATTGGACACGAGTCTCAGCCGAACACTGACGCAACCTTCGGCTACGTGGGCTGAGCGCACGGTGGAAGAAACATTTAGATGAGGACTCTGTCCAACGCGGCGACCACATTATGTTCTGCGCACCGAGAGCTTCACTCGCACGGGGATAGATGGCGCCCAAGTATGGGGTGCCTCCCAAACCGATTGCGCCGGTTGTTTCTCCCAGCGGTGGTCCCGCATTCCCTCGCTCACCGCTTCTTGTTGTACCCACGGTGGAAGAAACACATTTCGGTGATGACTCTCTGTCCGCCGCGGCGGCCACATTAGGCGCACTGAACGCGCTTCACTCTCACGGGGATAGATGGCGCCCAGGTATGGGATCCCTCCCAAACCGACCGCTTCGGTTGTTTCTCCCAGCGGTTGTCCCGCATTCTCTCGCTCACCGCTTCTATAGTCAGCCGTCCGCAACTCGTGCGAGCAGGGGCGCTACGGAGTCTACTAACGTATCTGCCTCTCGTGCGGATGTTGCAGCGACGCTGAAGCGGCCACAAGACTCGACCATTAAAAACAGCACGGTGGCGTCCCATCATACACGAGCTACAGTCTGCCTCCAGCCAAGTGGGTCGCTAACTGTCATATGTCGACATTTTATGAGTACCGGAACAACGGTCACAATCACGATGTTTGCAGTCCTCCGCAGAACAGTGGGGCCATTTTACATTAATAGACATCTTAAACTTATCGTGAAGCACGCGCACACAAACAAATCAAGCTAGATCAAGCAATATAGTTGAGGTAGGACGGTAAAGGGCTACGTCAACCGGAATGCGGAAACGTGCACCCGTGGTACAACCCTTCATAAGGCGTGTACTTGATACAGTTGTTTGCTGCAAACTACGCCGGATGGTGATACCTTCCTTTAAATATCTCGGTGAACACAAGACTACTGGCGTCACAAAAAATGGTGAAGCAAAGCGGACGACTATAGTACGGCTTGCAAATGCCGGCAGCAATGTTTCTTTCGGTTTGAAACCGAAGCGAAAGCGACGGCCTTGTGATAGTTTTACACAAAATAATATATTTATTAGAGCTTTTTTTTTGTGTGTTTCTTTCGATGACGCCGAAAATAAACAGACTGTGTCAGGAGAGCATTGTGTTGGGGCACTCATAACATCTCAACACTCGGCGCATGCGGAGAGGTGTAGGGGGTTCACGGCGCAAGAGTTTGGCAGGTAGACAACTCTTCTACTGTGCTAGTCCACGGCATGCAACGGAGCTTCGCAAACTCCGAGCTAGCTTTGTCAGGAATGCAACTATGCAAACGTTATTTTGGTAGTTCCGTGTTCATTTATTATGGGCCCGGAGCGCCTCTCTGACTGGTGTGTTTCACTAGTCCTCTCAGAGGCGGTCCCGCAATTTTTCGCCTGGTGACGTCGTAGAAGTGTCATGCTCTTGCTATACAGTGATTCTGGCGGAAGGCCCAGCAGCGGAGGCGAATACGGCTAGGCAGGGCGCGCTCTGCAAGCAGACAGTCGGCGGAAACCGACACAGACACGAGATAGGACGCCGCGACACCAGCGACCCTGGCGTCCCTTCGCCTCGTTCGCCAGCATTTCTACGGCCAACCGCCAGGATCGCGACGCCCGACAGTGTGACGTGCCGGCTCACGCGACGTAATTTCTTGCCACTCCGGTCGACGGATTGCATGGGCGGGAGAGGACTGTAAACGCGCCAGGCGTAGATGCGTTCCAGACAACACACGTCAGTGCAATGCGGGGAGCAAGTTCGTCTGCTTCTTGCACAGGGGTTGCGATGATGTCAGAACGCCGAGCTCTGATTGGCTGATTGAAAAAAAATAGTGGGTAGACCTCAAGGCATCTAGCATCGAGGTCTACCCACTATCCTTTCAATCGTAGCCAATCAGAAGCTCGACGTCGTTCTGACGTCACCGCAAGTCCTGCGCCAGAAGCAGAGGATTTGCTCTACGCATTCTATAGTCATTGATCGCCACATTTTTCTTCCCAGGTGAACGTGACGGTCTTCTACGATCCATACGACTACAAATCCCTTGCCTTCTTCAGAGAACAGCTGAAGCCCGCGTACGAGAAGCTGTGGGAAAACGTGCTCGTCGAGCTGGTCCCGTACGGCAGAGCGCAGACGAGAGAGGCCACCGCGGACGAGCCCCTCAGTTTCGTCTGCTCCGAAGGAGCGGGGAACTGTATGGAAAATATCATCCACAGCTGCGCCATTTCCCTCATCCAAAGCACGGAAGACCTGCTGCTGTTTGTCATTTGCCTCTTGTGGCCCAGGATATCGGAAGGTTACGAAAATACTGTGAGTGAGTGCACGCGCGACACTCCCGGCATGGATCTACAGGATATACTGGACTGCTCCAGTTCGTCCCAGGGGCTAGATGTTCCTACAGCAGATGGGTGCCCGAACGGCGGAAATGGACGCCCCGGTGACCGAGTTGCCCAGTGTAGCACTGGACGGGAAGGTGGTGAAGACTCAGTTTAATCGTTGGAGAAGTCTCAAGACCGTGATCTGCGGTCACTTTAAGCACAAAGTGCCCCGGCAGTGCAAGTACTTTTCGATGGAACGCATTTTGGGGAGGAAATGGTCTTCGCAGACTCGGAAGCCAGGAATTAGGTCGATACTGGATGATTCTTGTAGGTGATGAATTCGAGTGCTTCCGGGTCGAAAGCGACTACTAGTTATTTATTCATTTTACTATAAAAGCCCAACTTCTAAAAAAATATAGAGTTCACTTTCACGCAGGGCATGGATACATCCAATCACTGCCACCAATAGAACGATGCCAGCTTATGACAAAGCTCAGAATACTAGACAAAAAAGTGTGTGCGCAGGGGCAGCAATGATAATATTTATTTCATTTTCTCATTGTTTCTGTGCACATTACCTCTTTCGGGTATGATCTTACTCTGAGCTTCGTGTTTCACTGTGATTCTTTTATTGTCCGCCGTGATCGGATGTCTTAGCGTTCTGCACGAAAGTGAGCTCATTATTTTATTTTAGAGTGTAGAGGATATTCCTGAGATGGAAAGGTGCGAAGCACTATCAGTGCAGAACAACAGACGAGCAATAGAGTTATGTGGCAAAAGACTAGTAAATGCCTCTTTTAATTGACCTTGTATTTAGTGCAAGCATGAGAAGATATTTTAGCTTGGTGGACGTTGAAGTAAAGACGGTGGCAATATAACCATGTTTCGTGGAAACAAGTATGTCGATCCTATAGATATATATTCTTCGCGTGGAAAGGAGGCACGACAAATTGCCAAATTTGCCGTTCGCGTTTTTATTTTTATATTTAAGACAATTTGAAAATTAAAATTTTTTGTAAAAATTAAAACATTTACAACAAATTATGCTTGAATTGAGATAAAAAACATCTAGATACGTTTTACACTTTGATAGCAATATTGTACAGCATGCACAAAGGCGCGGCGAAGCATAGTTATTGGAAATATCGGGACGATCTACTCAAACTACCTACCTTATTCTGTACCACATGCAACGAAATTGATGTCATAGTCCTCCATTCCCGCTTGAGGTGACAATGAAATGTATGAGACTCCGGCAGAAGAAGAATAAAGGCATACTTTTAATCTCCCAAGTGAGGTCTGGTGTAAAAGGTAGGCGTCTGACTGGTCTAACAAGCACGTAGCTTTCACTTGCGGAGATGAAAGCCTATCTTTTCCTGCTTTTACCCGGAGCCCTTACCTTGCACTGTCATCCTAAGGCGGCGGTCCCACGGCCTCAACCATAATATCGGAGGCAGCTGCGTTAACGCTCCTGTTTGCGATGCAAATGTCGTGTCTGTGCACGTGCCACGTATTTCGTTCTTTTGCAAATAAATTACCAATTCATCATCACTTTTTTAGTGCAAAATGTGATATGATTTGTTCAAAACTTAACGCACAATAAGAAAGCAAAAAGTGCAAGTTTTGATATCTTCAAAGACATACCTCTATGCATTCCAAAATACCTAGATTCGTAGTATTGCATCCGACGCGTTCTTAATTTTTCATTAGGAATAGATGAAGGACTCTTCTTGTTCGTGACCTGTGCGTGCATTTTTTTTAAATTAGCTCGTTCACACTTTGCCAATATTTATTCAAAAGAAGCATTTTTATCCGATATTGAAGTGTCGTAACTCAGGTTACGTCTGCTTTTAACAGCAACGACATTCTAAAGGGGTCATGAAACGATTTTCTCTCCATGTCACTCATTAGCCCCAATCGCTCAACTGCGTCGTTAGCGAAATCACGTCGTCGTGACATTCGCTTCGGCACCGGTGCGATGACTTCTAGCTTCACCGTCGCTCTTTATACCCGCACAGACATCGATTCTGGTAGGCGATCAGTTCCGTCCGGGCACTCATTGGCCACGAACGCGAATCCCAATGTTCGATCGACCGGATTGATTGTTGACGAGCGCTGCTACGTCCGAGTAGTACGCAGTTCTCGTGTCCAATGTATGAAGCTGGCTCTGCCAGAGAAAAACGTCGATTTAAGCAATGGCGCAGTGTGCACCTTTGGATTTCGGATGCATCCGTAGTGAAAAGGCGGAGAGCTTTCAGAAAGCAGAAGGTGCAAAATAGTCCGCTGTATTTTCCAAATGTTGACGTACCGAAAAGCTGGCTTTGCGGCTTTCTCAGCCTGCTGTCTTTGTTGGCCGGCAAACATTGCGATTGGTAAGAGTCCCGGTTAAAATAATTCATCAACCCTAGTTGTTTCCATGGGCCTTGCGTAAGGACATGTCTGCTGCTTAAGCTTGTGGGAAACAACCAGCGACACTGCTATTGAGAATGTTGCAACGCCAGCAAGTTTTCTCTGCTTCGCTTAGCTGGCAACGTCCGTTAAATTCCCTTCACGTTGTTGGTCTTCTCAAGATATCGTTCTGGCGTCTGAGCTAATAATTTTTCGTTATTTAGCACTGGAGGAACTGGACTGGTTCTCTGCTGGGGCCAATTTGTTGTATTTCTCTTCAATTTATTTTAAAAAAAGGATTTAAATCGTGGGACTATTTTCCAGCTCACGACTCTGCACGCAAGAGACCGGTTTCAGAAGAAGACAGCCATTTAAAGGGACCAATGAGCAGACTATTAGGAGATCTTTGCTGGCGATTGAGCTGGTTCCCGACTTTGTCTCAGGCCACGGTGCCCAAATTTCAGCGAAACCAGCGCCTTATGCCGCTGCGAATCAATAAAACAGTCGCGGTGACCATTGCGCACCGGGATCGACTCAGGGCGGTGCGCCTTAGGCGGAGACCAGGCGGGCTCGCAGCAAATGACCGGCGGAAGCCGAGACGCGCGAGCGATCACTGACGCATTGCGCGTCGCGCCATTGGCTGGCGCACGCCTTGGCCTCGCCGATCGGGCCGAAACAGTGCGCGCCGTTTGCGACAGTCGCGCGTCAGCGAATTGGTCGCAACTGACCGGGGATGCCGCCGCCTCGGCATCTCCCCGGCGATAACCGTCGCTCATGCAGGCCGCTCGTTGCCGACTGTTGCGGTCTCCGTCGGATGGTAACCGCAGTGCCGCACGCGTACTCCACGTTGTTCGGTGTTCGGTTTTGCCGAGACGGAAAGCCAGAACATCGCTGTAGAACGGCATTGCCGTCCATGTTGACAAATTCGGCAGAGAAACGACCGCGCCGCGCTATCTGACCCACCGCGGTAACCAGAGGTCTCACGCCTAAATGCTACCCGGTGCCGATTCAGTTCACGTGTGACGTCACTCCGTACGATCACCTCGACTCGAAGCCAGAACGAGAAACCTGAATAAGACCGAGTTCCGGTTTCTTCAGTTCTTTCGTAGGTGCCGAAATATGCGTCACAATCTGTCTAATAGAATTGGAGGCGGTATGCACCGGGTTCCCAAGAAGCCTAAAAGCTGATTGCAACAATTCGATTAAATCGCACTTCATTGTCGCCTGACAACGTAAATTCTTCTAATCGAGGCTCTTTCGTTCGTTAATATCACTTTCTGTGGATGCCAATCTTTTTAAAACACACAATTGTGCTAAATGTTATAAAGGACATGTTGGCAGACGAGCGCGCCGCTTGTGCCATCCTTTGAAAAGTGGCTGAAATTCGGTGTTGAGAAGTTCAGGGAACAGTGGCGCTGATTTTGCGCCTGACGCTGAGCATTCTTGTCTCTAAGTATTTCCTCTGCCTTCTTCCTCGTTCTTGCAGTGAGTCACAGTTAGTCTTGCGAGAAAAAAAAAAAACAACGAGAAGCGCGTCACAAGGGTCACGAGCAAGTACGGAATCCCAACTGGCGGAATCGCTTTCATGGCGCAGATTTCATTTGGATCACGCCATGCAGGCGCACGGACGCACAGTAGAACGCGCGCAAAAGCAGCTGTAGTACACACTGCAGCCCCGCGCTTGTTGTTCTGACACATCTGGCTCGCTCAATGAGGGCATACAGGCATCTGACACCCTAACATCTGTTTTTTCTTTTTCTGTCATTCCACATGACGGCAATTGCACATCAAGATAATCTTGAATACTTGTCGCCATCTGTATTTTATATTAAGAAACCGCAACTTGCCGTAACTTACCGGGAATAGTTTGAGGTCTAATAACATTCTTCGTGTATAATATATCGATATGGAAGCTCCGAAAAATCTAATATTGAAGGATGCTTCGTAATTTAACGTGTCAGTGATTTTGATTAATTGACGTGATTGCGTTTTATATCATAATAAAATACCATTTTAAACTTCATTTTTATTTTAAAATATACCTTGTCTGTACAGCTTCTTGTTTACTTTTTAATTCATTATATCCAACCGACCGTTCACGCAAATTATTGCGGACGATGGGAAGTTAAACCTCAAGATATCTTTTTTTACTATTAAAATTTGTGGTCTATTAAAAGCTGAATAATAAACTAACTTAACATTCTACTCTTTGTCCCTCTCTTTGTCCGTGTTCCTTTGGCGCTTTTTTCCATGATCTACCAACTGGCCCATCTAAGCATTTTATAACTTAACATAATTGTAATATCGAAACATTAAAAGCTTAGCTGGAAAACAGTTATTTAATTTGACATAAACTTTATCATTGTAGAGTACATAGAAAAAAAGTTAAAAACCGTCAAAAAAGGACCAAAACGTCATGCACGGTGGGGTTGCACCTTAGGCTGAAACGATGTAGTTAAATGAGCTATATCTTAGACGGCGCAAAGCTGCGCAACACACTCGGTTTCAGTCAAACGCAAGTGTGTGCACCAACATTTATGAAAGCGAATTAATGGTACCACTACACGTGGTAAATGACCATCACGCGAGTCTTTATGTGGCTGAGTTCACTCAAGAAAACAATGTACGATAACATTGTGGCGTGCAACCCGTAACAATTAAGCGACCAACCTGAATACCTCCCTCGTACATTGAACGCACAGTTTTTCAAACCGCAGCAAACCTACAAGCATGAGGCACAACCACATAAACTTCATTATATTTATACGATCAATGTGCACGAAACATCGAACGGATTTAGCCATGGTGTGAGGAAGCATCTACCATACGACCGCTACAGCTTCAATATAACAATCGCTGTAAGCTCCAAGTTTGTCCTCGCTATATAGCTTGTCATAAGAATTGCTTTAGCAGCGCAATTCAGTCGCCTGAATCCGGGGTCACACTGGTCACACATAATACAAAAGACAGTCTGCAAACACGATTCACCAAAATATCCGTGGTTCGAATGCCGCGTGCCAAGTTTTTCCTTGAACTCAATGCCATGCGGCATTCGAAGCACGAATCTCTCGGTGACTCGCTTTCGAATCTGTATGCAGACGATCGTTTGCATGATGTATAGGCAGTGTGATCCCAACTTCATGTCCGAGTCCCACTAGAGCGACCAACAGCAACAGCCGACAACGAGAAGCTTCAAGCAGGCGCAGCGTGCACGCGAAGGTATGTTCAGCAGGAGTTCAATCACTCGTGCTTACTTCACAAGCGCCAAGAGACTGCAAGCCTGCCACAAAGATATCTTCAAGTGCACGCTGCACCTGCCTAAAGCTTGTCGGTGTGACGGTCTCCGTTGTTGCTGTTTGTCGCTCTAGCGCAACTAGATAATTACACACAACACGCACACCTCTCGTGTACCAGCTGTGAGGAATAACCCGTCGACTTACCGGTTTTAACCGAAAGAAACACCGATAAACATCCGTCGGCGTCAAAAAGACGAAATCGGTTAAAACCGAAAATAAACAATAGGGTGTGCAAAAACAAAATAAGATCAAACCCAAAAACACTAATTTCTGGATATATTTCCTTAAGCTTGGACTGTCTTAGTCGAAACCCTCCCCTCTCAGACACAGTCTTTCATTAGATATTTTCAGCGATAACTACCGTCTTTAGCGTCTGTCCGAAAAAAATCACCAAAATACGCTTAAAAACGAAAAATAAACACCGAAAAAAATTTGCCGATTTCTGTAATAAATAAACACTGGAAAATCTACGCCTATCTATGACGCGACGCGTCACAAAATCATCATCGACGCTCGCTCTCCCTGTGCCTGGGCAATGGGCGTCATGGAAGTCACCGACACGCTGGACCCGCAGGACGTGGGGGAACTGTTCCCACGCTGCCGGTGGCTGACAGTTCTCCAATTAGTTGATTCCTTTCTCCTGCGTCCGTGTGCGTAGAGATACAAGGCGAGCCTGCCAAGGGCCGACGTCGCGACGACAACCACCAGTATGAGGAGGGCGCCGAAGTAGCCTCTGGTAGTGAACAGGCCAGAGAGCCTCTTTCCCTTTACAGTCTCCGTGACAGCAAGCATGGGTTTACCAGGAGCGCTCGCTGCGGTTCTTCCGGCATCTTCTCCTGGTTTAGTGAGCCGTGTGTACCACGCACTGTTACGTTCTGGAGGGATTCGTGTCAACAAAGGTGGCACGATTAGAGGCGGATGCGTTCCGTGCGGTAGGGCGGTAATGTCTCTTGTTGCCTCTTCGTCGCTGGGTAACGGCTGCTCACGCGGAGCGCCGTTAAACGTCGCCGAGGCCACGTTGGAGACTGGCGACGTGCGATTACGTTTGTCCCAGAGGCGGAGAGCGAAGAACAGGGTTCCGGGTGCGGACCCGGCGAACTTGGCGGCTATCTGGGACGGAACGCTAACGTTGAGGCACTGGCCGGGCCTTCGTGGACGGAGGCATGAACGAAAGAAGCCAACCAAGAATCAGTTATTTGTCAAGGTCAACAACGGTCGTGCTGATTGTGCGGTTATGAGACCTTTGCACATCTTATCCCCCGGGCGAAAAATGCTGGAGTCGTTGAGCTACGGACGCATGCGCAACGTCCGATATACCGCACAGCAGATGAACAACGCATGCTCAGAAGACGTTCCACAGCCCAGCAGACAAAGATGGCAGCAAGCAGAAGGCAATTTTTGCAAACGTCTATGCGGAGCGCAAGTTCGTCTGCTTCTTGAGCAGGAGTTGCACTGACGTCAGAACGCCAAGTTCTGATTGGCTCTGATGGATGGATAGTCGGTAGAAATCAAAGATAGCTCGCCTTGAGATCTACCCGCTATCCTTCCCATCGGAGCCAATCGGAGACTCGGCGTTACGAGGTCAACGCAACCCCTGCTAAAGAAACAGACGAACTTCCGCTCCGCATACGTTGATTTACATTCAGTCCGACCGATTGCCACGCGTATACGTTCTGACGGAGCCAATCAAGCAGCTACAAAAGTGCATCGTCACGGCGCTCCTTGTCTTCGTGCGTTTGCTAAACTCCGCTTCACCTTACGATGGATCGCATCGGACGCTACGCAGCGTCGCAGCCAATTCACCGCCGTGTTAGTGTCAACTGACCATCGCGAGAGGCGCAGCTACGCGTTGGGCTCAGTGACGGCATACGCTCGCAGCATCGGATCGGCTGGGATGGCTCGTATGCTCCGTTCATGCCTAAGCTGAGACTGTAGTGGAAGCTACGTCCTCGTTGGACCAGTCATATACGCCTCTCTTTTTCGCAACGTCATCACGCTCGGGGCCATACCCACGCGCGGAGAGCCGGATCGGTAGATGAGAGGGAGGCGGCTGATTGGTGCGGCAGGCACGTAGCTCCCGCCGTAGTCTCAGCTCAAAGGTGAGCGGAGTACCGCTGCAGTCCATCGTAAGGTGAAATAGAGCGTATCACCGGCTAAATCAATCACCCAAAGAAACAAGGCCCAGGATCACGGCGCATTCATTGCGCGTGATTGGTTTAGACGGTGAGAGCGAACGCACAAAGGAAATCATGATCATCACTTATTTTACTCGAGGGCCCGTGGGACCTCGAGGGGGTGGCAATAAAAGGAAAGTAAAACACTTGACACAAATATAACGCAGTAAGCTTGTTAGCTAGGTTACATAGAAAGAGGGTTATGGATTCAACACATTTAGTAGTATCATTTATAGCAGCAATGGGGTGACATAGCGAGTTCCAATCCTCGTTAGCCACATGGTCGTGTGGGAGTCTTGCGAGAAACGGTTGATGATTGCCTTGGGCGACGTAATTTACAAGGGTGATCAAATCGAGGAAAACATGGTAAAAGGGGGGGGGGGTAGTGATTCTTTGAGCTGGGTTCTGTGATAAAAAGACTTGAAGGAGACAGAGGCATCACGCTTGGCGTCGAAGCGAAAGTGAATGAAGGTTAGCCGATTGGCGTAATCCTGATACTCCGGTATATGTTGGGTAATTATTGCAAATAAAACGGAAGGGCTCTGTTTTGAACGGATTCTAGAGGATTTGTGAGGTATGACTGCCACGGAGACCTTCGGCGTCAAAAAGACGAAATCGGTTAAAACCGAAAATAAACAATAGGGTGTGCCTCGCTTGGCACACCCTATTGTGCCAAGCGAGGCGTCCGTAGGTGTTGTGCGGTATATCGGACGTTGCTGCATGCGTCCGTAGCTCAACGACTCAGCATTTTTCGCCCGGGGGATAAGATGTGTAAAGGCGGCAGACGCATGCATCTTTCGAGCAACGTGCACCACATGCTGCGGGCGTCCAAGCACAACACCCCTAATCTACACGGAGACCATGTAGATTAGGCACACTCTAACTTGAATCTCTATAAAAGTAGTGTATACGCTAGTCATTTTACGGAGGGTGTTGCAAGTTTGAGGTTTTGACGCAAATATCCTAGGGTATACGGTTAGTATCATCAATAACAGAGGTTATGTGAGTAGTCTATGATAAGTCAGCGCCATGACGACGCGCTTTCGGCACTGCTCTATTAGGGACTTTTAGTAAACCGCTACCGTGTTCCGAAAAAGCACCACTGGAGCCTTTGAAGCATATGGTTTTAAGCGCGCGCCGGGGTGATACCGCGACCGCGGCGCGCGAGCTTAAAGCATGCTTCAAAACTTCAGCAGCGCGGTACGAGAAACACGGCAACAGTTTGATCAAAGTCTTTTTTCGCTCCATCAGTTCGCAGCGTTGACTGCTGTTGTACCCAATAGAGAGTTTTAAAGAACCGTTTTTGCACATTCGATACGGTACGATAGGCCACCCGGTACGAACTGCACATATGCGAGTCTTCTGCGGTGGCACATGCGCTGTTCGTACCGGAGGACTCATCGTACCGGATCGAATGTACAGAACCGATTCCCAAAACATTTTAATGTTTAACGGAGTATAGAGATACCCGGCAGACACTAGGGTCCCAAGACCTTCGATACTTGATAAGACCAATCATGTCGCTTTGACACTTTTTTTGCGTTGTTTTTAGATAGGAAATTTTGCCAAAAGTACGTAAGAGGAGAGCGCAATGTTGCTAGCTTCACTACTGTAAAAATAACCTGTACGTCACAGGTAGCTTTCTTTTGTATCGTGAGGGTTAAAAATGACGCACTGCAATTCAAGCCGAACCACTATTTCGATGCTCTTAATGATAATAGATCTGGTTTGCAATGCGCACCCGCGAACCAAGTGTCCCACCATGAGAAACGTTCAACAGCCAACGTGTCCAATGGTCCCCATTGATAGATGTGCTAACTTGTCATCGAATGTGACGAGTCGTCCAACGCGTTGGAACGTAATCGTCGACCTATATCTAGTCGAATCATCTATTGTCGTATTTTGAAGAAATAAACGAAGTCGATGGCTTTATGAAGAAAACGTATAAAGTAGCTAGCAATAGTAATTCCTGTCAATCTTTTTTTCTAACATGATTAAATTTATTAGCTATTTGTCTTCTGGACTTTGACACAAAAAAATATCCAGTCATGCGGTAGCTTTAATCAACATAAATTAGAAAATTAAACGATTTTAAATTGACTTACTTTATGGGTTCTTCTCGAGTAAAGCTTAGCTTTCGCTATGTCCACGTCCTTAATTCGCTCCTGGGTCACGAAATCGCTTTCATTGGCCAGTAGATGTGCATTCGAGCCAACCCTTAGCTCTACGAAAGTCGCTATGGATAAAAACTAAAATTAGACCTCAAAGTACTGGATGTCCAAGAGAAAAAAGAACCTTCTTTCAACATCAAACAAATAAACAACACATCGTCAACGCTCAGCCTCCACCCAAATGCCACGCTATAGCTGTCGGGACCAAATGCCAAAGTCTTCATGCTTATCTAATTTAAAAGTTAAAAAAGTGAAAGCCGTTTACAGCTCCCTGTAACGCCGAATTAGAGCGCAGCTCTTGAGGAGGAGGAGGGAAGGGTACTGAGGGGGGGGGGGGTCACGTGACCTTGGGGGTCATGTTACCCCCCCCCTCCCCGAGGTCACCGAAGGTACCCGAGGTTCTTCCGAGGTCCTCCCGAAGGAACCCGGAGTCCTCCCGAGGTCCTCCCGAAGGAACCCGAGATCTGCCGGAGGTCCTCGGGGTGGAGGGGGTAGGGGGGGGGGGGTTCAAGGTTACGCCGACGCCGCCGCCGACGCCGCTCCGGGCCGAAACGGGCGCCTAAGAGCTGCGCTCTAAAACAATCTTTTTGAAAAAAAAAAATGTGGTTTGTTTTTGGTATGAGACGCCATTTCTCTCCGTGTATTTGCGGGGTTCGTGGGCCGCCATTGTTTATCAACCATTTTCTGAAAAGTGCTCTAAACTTTTCGATCAGATAGCGATTAGTTTGTTACCCTCTACTCCGTTCACCCCTAGGCTGAGACTGCGGTGGAAGTCACGAGCGCGTTGGACCAAGTCATGTACGTTGATCCTTCGCCACGTGATCCCGCTCTCGCCCTCATTATCGCGCGGAGAGCTGCATCAGGTGACGAAAGGAAGGCGGTCTTGGTTGGTCCGGCGAGCGCGCATAGCTCCCACAGCATGCAGTCTCAGCTTATAGGGGCGAACGGAGTGACTCGCGCAGAGCTAATGCCACGTGGAAGACAAGGCCCCTTTCATTACATCACCGTTATTGGGGCGCCATAGCCTCCTATATACTTACAAAGCCTGGCAGATCGCCACAAGAAGCGGCCACCGAAATGGAAAAAATGGAACGGCAGACAACGGATGAAAGGAGAGCCACGTGACCGGCGCCCCGCTGCGGCGAGACGCCGAAGCACACTTCTTCCTAGTGTGTTTTCGGTCCTCGGCGCTGCAAAAGCTGTGCGCTGACGTCCAGGTTCCCCGAGAAATGGCTCTCTGATGCTCTGTGCTACCAGGTCCTCGCGCTCCAAATCTGCGACCGGGCACTTTATGGCTCCGTCGTCGAACTGCCAGGCTTTGGGAGTGTAGGGGAAGATATAGGGGGTCACGTACACGCCCCGGGCGGCAAGCACAATGAAGCTCGACGAGATCAGGCCGCATGGCGGCAGACGCGTGCATCTTGGCGTCGCCGTAAGTTAGCATTGCTCTCGTTGTGTGACACTGCAAGGCGTGCGGCGACGAGAACGTGAGCAATGTCGGTGCCGCGTCGATCCACCATAATCACTGAGAAAACGAGAACGGCAGGGAGACTTTTCACTTATCCCGCCTCCAGCGCGAGCTTCTTGCCCTCGATAAGACTTCGGCTCTCGGCAGGGCACGACCAAATGCGACGAGCGTGCACCACATGCTGCGGGCGTCCAAGAAAGGCGTTCTCATCCTAGCAAAGAAGACGCAGGAATTGTTCTTTCTAGACACTGACAGGGTGCAGAACGGCAGGCAGTCTGTTTCGTATGCATCGACTCCGCGCTTGATGCCTTCCGTCGTGCTTTGCTGCGCGTGCACGCTCGCAAGACGTCGAAGTGCTGTCGGAGGTGCTCAAGGACCTCCCTGCCGTTCTAGCGGCGATCAGAAGCGTCATTGTCGTCGACTTTCTACGATTAGCCAAACCATAGAGTTATTATAATGTACGCTATATCGGCAACAACTTTTCTTGGCAATCACGTGGAGAGGAGGAGAGCCTGCCCACAGCCTTATTCAGCGCTCAAAATGGGAAGAAGGAACGCGAGCCTGTAGCCTCCAGTGAGTTGCCAAGAAACGTTGCCGCCGAGTATACAGGTTCAACTGGCGCTAGTGTCTATGAGTCCTCCGGAAGGAAATTAAAGCAGACAGCAACCATTTGCGGTGCTCCAGCGCATTCCTATGGGAAAACGCGCGTGGACTTTGTCTCTTCGTTGGTATATAACATAGATAACTTTTGTTATCTGGGTCGTACCGAATACTATGTACCTTTATTACCATCCTAAAAATGTAATTGCTTCAGTTACAGCATTTTTCGTTACCACTGAACGATGTCAGACTTAGCTATATTTCAAGCCCAAATCTCTGTTCCCTGGCAGGTATGTAAAAACGAGCGACGATGCTAGGTAGAATAACAATCGAAAAGAATGTAGAAGTGTGTTCAAGGTTCGCCAGCGTTCCGGTGAAGCTTATATACTGCTAATAAGCCCGTCCTATCACTATATGAAAATGACTCCGTCGTGCATCTTTACGAGCGGTTAAAGGAACATTCTAGACGTGAAGAATAATGTACGTGGGCTATGAACGGTGTGGGTTTTTTTTTATTATTATTTCCTATGCCGGGCAGCTTTTGTTGGGCACCTGACCTCTGGCGTCTCCCTATTTTCAAAGCTTTCGGGCGTGCGGATGATGTTTTGAACGCAGAACAAGCATCTTCGCACATATTCATGATCAGAAAGAATAAACCAGTACTTATTTATTTTTATCTTTATTGTCTGCATGAACAAGCAGGTACTTATCCAGTGTCGCTGCGTAGTTCTTGCTGTCTGTCTTGGTTTTCCACATGTCCTTCGTTCGTTTGGCACGTATATCCCCCATGCTGGAAAGCGACGACGCCGTGTTCGCGCAAACAGTGTCCGACAGCGTACATAAATATATCTACGAAACGGTTTGAGCACCGTTTTCATGTCACGCATTTTAAATAAAAACGCCGTAACTGATCAATTATTTCGTCTGTGTGACTGCGAAATGTTCAAATTTACCTTGTACATACGATTTATTCGTGAGATCTGCTCTTATAATCGAGCGCAGGAAGAGAATCCACTCGATTTTCCCATAAAAATACATGACCGCAAGTCAATGTCCGACTCGTTGCTGACTGCTTAAATTTGCCGGAGCACACTAGCGCCGTTTGAACCTCCAGCGTACATTATAATAACCTTATGGGCCAAACTAACACACGATCAGCCCGTCCCATAGACAAAATCGGCTCAACCGGTAAAACGTTGGATGCGCATTACCTTCGGTGGAAATGAATTATTCCGTGGTTTTTATGGTAAACATAAAGATTGCGGAAAACGTCGGCGCAAAAAGAGCGTCTTTCAAAAGCGGTCTTTCTTCATTGCTCCTGGCGGTGTTGACACTGTTGGCGCTGGGAACGCTATCCGCCCGTACCTGCTCGAGTACACGCAAAGAGAAAAACCGTTTTCGAACGCCGCTCTTCCGTGGAGCTTGTCAGCTGATAGATCTAAGGACGTTGGGCCAAACGACGGGCTAAAGAGCATTGCTATACTTTCAACATCGATGGCGTTGCTTTAAAAACGCGATGGAACCTTCCACCGCGTTTCCAACACGCGCCATCAAACTTGTAGCCGCAACCAAAGTCACTGGATCCTGGGAAACTATACGCCATTGCGTTCCCTGCCTGCTAGCTACCGACACAAACAGATACGAACGTACAGGCAGCCAAAACTCTGCTGCCGTGGCAATCGCCATTTCGGTCCATTGAAATCTTCGAAGCTTCCAAAGGGTCGTTCTAAACCAGTCGCACCAAGACTGCCATGAAACGTCATCAAACTGACAGCGTTTCTCGCCAATATAAGCGTTTTGGCGCTGTGAATGTCATTGATGTCTCAATCATGCCTATCTGAGCGGATCTCTTACAATGATATTGATCTTGCGTATTTAGAGGCAGGGATATTAGTTTTCAACGCCGCCAAGGACCGACGCCGCATGTGGTGGCGGTTGCGAAGATGTGCGGGTGTTTCGCCGGTGCCTGGATAACAAAATCTAGTTATATACGAGAAATTGCTTTATTAAGCTACCTTTCAACGGTAATTCAAATAGGCTCAACAAGAAAGGAGACACTGCTCATTCCATGCACCAATATGGCGACCGCAAGGAGTTCAATTGGCGCTACTTTCCTAGGATCCAGTGACTTTGCCGATGATACGCCAGCATCACGACTCATGACGCCACAGCGAGGCAGACCCTGGACGTGACGTCAGGGACGGAACCCCTGAGAGGGTGGCACTGAAACGCCTCGGCAATAATTGTTGGTATTAGAACTGCTGGAGTCGCTTTCAACGCCTTCTTACCTTCCTCCGAATTCATGATGGCACCCTCGGAGGTAAAGCGGAGTTGGGCCCAAATCGAGCCGTCTTTTCTTCTCCAGGCCTCCAGCACCCTGAGGTCACTCACGCGGACGGGCGGAAGGTCCGCTTGGGACACATCATTGAGGAGGTTCAAGCTGACGTCGTAACCCAATTGAGCTAGGAGCGGCTTCTTGGGAGCCGAGTCCTGAAGAGGACGAACATGGAGATGTTAACGTCAGTGACAAGGTGAGAAGGGGGGGGGGGGGGGCTTCCGTTGTACTGTTTCCGGCACTAGCTTCCCACCTTCGATAGCGTTTCGGCGTCTCGCGCCTCGAGCGCGGGCGCGCAGACAAAACGCAGTGGAGGGCACGGTGCACGTGCTGGAGGCGGGGCGTTCGAAAGACACGCCCTGCCGTCCTCATTTTATCGGTGACTATATCAAACATAGAGACGAAGAGTTGCAGCTCCCGTCATTGACGTATTCATTCATTCATTCGTCAAAAATCGCTCAAGTCTATGCAGCTCGTGTGCCCACGCAGGAACACATAATACACTAAACGGAAATGGGATCAAGGCATCGGTGGACACAGCTGAACTTAGTCCAAATAATAGGTCTATTTGCTTTCGAGAAGTTACGTCCGTTTCGAACTCGCTCCTCGCGCTGTTTATTTTGAACTGAAAGGCTCCACTGACAACGCTGAATGATGACAACATGTGTTTCAATTTGCGTGGTACAACCGGCTTCCAACGGGTTTGAAAAAGTTTGGTGGTGTTAAATTGCTGCTGGGGAAGCTCCAATTAAAAACGAGCGTGTTGGTTAATAGATACAAACTTGAAAGTGTAAAACAGCGGGGACGGGGACGAGAACAGGACATCTTTCATTTAGCAACAACATAAAATGGCACAACGAAAAACCACCCCCCAAAGGTCTCAACGCTCTCAAAAAGAGAAAGGAGATAATAGTTATAAAGGAAGGGGAATACACTAAATATAGAATAAAATATAAAATATAAAAACCAGATCAGCGAGTAATGATGACGCATGTGCGCATGCGCAGTGCCCGACAGCAGCTCCACCGCAGTGGCGTGGCGTCAGCGGATTGAGTCGGCGTACATACAATCCCTTTCACACAGAGAACGAAAGCAGTCAACCAAAACACCATGTGGAACAACGAAGGCCCTCCCGAACGCTCGCCCCGCTCTTGCTCCACGCGGAACGTCGTCGCGGTCGGACGTCACCAACTCGGCAATTGGACTCGAGTCCCGATGCCGAACGTCCCCCCGACGCGTCGATTGGACGAGAGGGCCCAGCCGAGCACTGACGTGGCGTTCGTGTCCAATCTGCGTCTTAGCACGATCTCACTCCTGATGACGTCGAAATTCTAGTGCACGGGCTTTGACTTTCTAGGTGGTGTTTGAGTCAACGGTATACGATTGGATGGAGCCAAATCGAGCACTGCAGGGCAGAAAGTGTATTGTCGCAAAGCTCGTCGCCTTCAGGGTTTTTTTTGTTTTTCGCTAAATTAATTGCGCACAGTAAATGATCCGTGGTCCTGCGCACTTTTTTTAATGACCGTGATTGGTTTTACCAGGGGACAGCAATCGCGCAAAGACCACGAGCACCATGACAACGCACCACCGGATCGATGCGTCGGCTGTGGACGGACTCAATAGAATGTATAAGTAGATCATTCAGTTACTCCGCTGCGCTATTCGCAGTCCGCTGTACGACCTCCGCTATATGTTGCGTAGCGGAACCGCAATTTCTTGTTTTAGTCGAACGTTCGCAGCCCGCTACATATTACAGCTAACGCAAGCCACTAGCGGCTCTTTTAGATACTAAAGATTCCGTAAAACGAAGGTTTGTAAAGCAATTCTTACCAAAGTATTTTTATTAGCGTCGCTATCCTAATAGAATATATTTCTTTTTTGAATAAAGCGCTGATATTTGCTTCTTTTCTAAGTAACTGATTATTATATTTGTCATTGAATACAACTGATGGCCAGGCTGTCCAAGCCAATCCGATATGAGTCAAGCCCCAAGGACATCGAGAAACAATTTTCGATAATAAATGACAGCAAACGAAACTCTTCTGTTGTGTCGCTGTGATCGGTCTTTCATCTCTCTCACTGTTCGCCGAAAATGACACGACACTGAAATCCCTCAAATCCGCCTGCTCGCTCACTTCCTCGGTCGGTTCTGTCCTCACGAAAAAAGCGGCCGAGCACCAGAGAGTCCGCACCCTTCGCTCACAGCACCACGGGCTGCAAAGCCCTTTTTCCCCATGGCCGTATTTAGCGTGTCCGCCATAAATCGCTACCTGTTGCAGTCCTGGAACGGCTACTTCTCGCAGCAGCAAGATATAATCCGCCCATCAGAACCGCGATCACGAAGCAGACAGGGGTGGCGTGGAGGCCATCTTGGATTCCGTCCCTCGCTGTAGTCGCTGGCTGTCCCTCTCCTCGCCATGACTCGATCTCGCGAGACCCACGCTACGCAACGCTGCAGGCTACACGCGCTACGTTTCTCGCAACTTTGGTAAAATAGGGCTCCTGCGCAAGCTTTGGCAGCTCCGCTAATTCTCCGCTATCATCGCACATGCGCAGTAGTGCCATCTCTCTAGCGTATAGCGAAGTGGAGGTGCCAAAACGATCTACTAAAACTCTGATGTCAAACGGAGTATAGAGTAATTTAAGGGTTTACCTTGATGTCGTAGGGATCACCCGTTATAGTGTGGTGTGTAGCATCGGCATCGTGGGTGCTGCCGACAGCTTGCTTCTGCTCATAATTATTTATTGGCTTATCGTCGGTCCAGGGGCGCTGCCGTCGAGGTAAAATTCTGAAACGATGTTTTTCTTGTAAAAGAAAATGTGTGACGAATTTCTGAGTAGAACGCTTCAATGTTCTAAAGGGACCTATAGCGTGCGTGCGTGCGTGCGTGCGTGCGTGCATGCGTGCGTGTGTGTGTGTGTGTGTGTGTGTGTGTGTGTGTGTGTGTGTGTGTGTGTGTGCGCGTGTGCGTGCGTGCGTGTGTGTGTGTGTGTGTGTGTGTGTGTGTGTGTGTGTGTTGTGTGTTGTGTGTGTGTGTGTGTGTGTGTGTGTGTGTGTGTGTGTGTGTGTGTGTGTGTGTGTGTGTGTGTGTGTGTGTGTGTGTGTGTGTGTGTGTGTGTGTAATATATATACAGGGTGTTTCTGCGAATTCTTTCAAAAAATCCTACAAGTAGGTATGCTGAAAGAAAGAGAAAAAATCTCTTCGGCAACAAACTGCCACTCACGGCAGACGTTGGCGATAGCAAAAAAGACACTCATTAGCAGAATCATTACACAAATTTACGAATTCCCTACCGAAAAACTCAGTATAACGTTTCGCTATCTGGATTATGGAACTTGAAATTTACCTAGATTCTATCTGAACTTCAGGTTTTCAAAAATTATTGTTTTGTCCCCACTCTGAATTTCAGGTTTCCAGAAACAATTCCAGTTAGATTTCTTAATCCAGATTGTGAAAAGTTATAATGGGTTGTTAGGTAGTGTTATTATTTTAATTAGTGAAACTATACATATTATTCTCATTAAAAACTTGCTAAACCTCATCAAAAACAAAAAAAAAGCTCGATAGTCTTTTTAGGACGACGTCAGGCACGTGGAAAGTGCGAAGGTGCGCTGAAAGTTTCCACTCCGGAACGTTACCGATGCGAAAACGCGGATGATTTTCTTATCACTCGTGTAATTCTAACTCCTGCCTGGACAGACGTCCCCTATATTTAGCAAAGTTACAGGGCTCTTGGTCAGACCGCATAACTTTCAAAAGGACACTTAGCAGCATTTGCGACTTTATTTAAAAGACAGCGGTCTCTTATAGTATAAGCATTAGTAGGGCTAGAAAGTATCGCGATACAACTGTATTGCGATAGTACCTTAGAGATACTTTCAGGTACCTGTATCTATCAATTGAGATACTTTTGAAAAAAACGTATTTGTGCTTCAGTAGTGAAATACATTTGCAACGTATCGCTTGTATCGCGAACTCTGCCAGGCTTAGGATCTCGGTACATTTGCTGTCGAAAATTAACTGTCGGTTTTTTATCATAAACTGAAAACCACTTTTATGAGGCAAGAGTCCCAAATTTTGTCACATGAGCCTAGAGTTCCTGTATAGGCTCCCTACGGGAGCCAGAGTTGCGCGTTCATGCATGACATGTTGATCCAGCTCCTCACGTGACTGAATTCGGCGAATAGCAGCGCCGCGCGTTCGAGGCTCGCGGCGCGCTCAAAAGCAGGGTAACGTTCGGCGGGGCGCGCGCAATGTCTACTTGCCTGAACGGCACTTGATCCGCTCATCACGTGAACGTGCAACTCTGGCTCCCGTAGGGATCCTATTAGCGGCGAGATGTTTGGGTGGCGCCCTCCTATGGTTACCTTTCGTGACGTCATTACTCTGTGAACAAAAGTTCGATGGTGTTTGTAATTAGCATGGTGGAAGCTGGAAATCATTTGAACCAATACTGCCAACACCGTCAAAATCAAAGTTCTTACATTACTCTTATTTGCGTCGATGAGGAATCCTTTGCTGACGTCAAAGTCAGCATTCGGCCAATCGTGGAGGGCCGACCATCGCGACGCTTTCGATCGGTCACGTCGCCAATACAGGAACTCTACATGAGCCCAGCTCACAGCCCCTCTACAGGGGTGAAAGCTGGTTGTCTGGTGTATCACAAGCAGGCACGATAATTTAAAAAAAAGAGGGGGTGATGAAAGCGTTTATCGTCTGTAAGCGTCTCTGCCCCTCCCCCGCTTTTCTCCTCGCCAGGCGACAACGCCACGCATGCGCACTTGCGACCAATCTGCGCATGGAGGCGTCCGCCACGAAATTGCAAATGGTCTCCGCGGTTTGGGCTGCTCCTCCTTTTAAATCTATAGGCTATCCGGGTAGGGTGTTGTTTAATGGTCGGGAAAAAAACAAATGTTAATATCTTACGTCTGTTGCCGCGGCCATGAACGCTTCGCGAAGTCTCGTTCTGCGATGTATCATCACCAGTCAGAGTCTGTTCAAGGATTGGCGGCAACACCCTTCCGTTCTCTTGAGAAACTGCGGCTGCCGGTAGGGACAGCGGGACGCTCAAGAAAAAAGCGAACACCAACATCTGAAAGTGAGCGTCACGGTTCAGTCGGATTACAATCATAAACCTCTATACTCCATTTCACCTTACGTTGTACCGCAGAGAAGGCTAGAAGCGCGAGCTCATGGCGTTGGGAGCTGCTTTAACGCACGAGAGCTTGTGCCGCCGAGATGTGCCCTAGAGCAAGGAGCTCGCGCTTGTAGCCTTTCCTGCAGTACAACACAAGGTGAAACAGAGTATAACAAGTTACCATTAAGGCCTGATCACACATGAAGCGGAGCGCTACAAGCATAGCGCTGACCGCGCGCTAAGCGCGTGCAGGCGGCAGCGTTCGCCAGCTTTGCATTGCACCGTCAAAACTGTTGCTCGTGGCAGACGATAAGTAGCTGACGACACGTGAACAGCGCTACACCAGCACTTCGCTGCATGTGAGAACCGGCCTTTATTTCGTTATCTTTTAATAGTTTCAGCACTGCATTAACGCAGGCTGCCGTACGGAGTGGTATTACTACCGTGAGCTCGGGCTGGGAATTCAAAGTTTATGCTCTTCAGCACATGCAAGGAACCGTTCTGTACCTGTTCGTGCTAGCCTACGGTAACGCTATGCTAAAACAACCTGGGCTAAACCTGAAAAGTACAGACAACGGAACCACACGTACAGAGTAAAAGAAAATTGAGAGAAAACAGCTACTTACAACAAAGGCTTATAGTTGTGAGTCAGCGCTGCTGACTCCCAGGCTTTTCTTTTTTACTCTGTTTATGTTGTTGCGCTGTTTGTAATTTTAAGAATCAACCAACTAGTCCAATCACTAACGTCAGTGCTAATACTGCCTTTCATCGTAGTGTTCGAACATAACCGAAAACGTACCAAAACAAAAACGTTCATGCCACCATCATCTTACATCGCGATGCCGTAAAACCAATATCCCAATGTAATATGACGGCTGATTTTTTTTTTCACGGTATGTTTGATGTCTGATTTTAGTGTGCCGGTAAAGGTATCACGCTAACAATATTCGAGGTGTGAATGATTAATAATGAGAGTGGAGCCATATAGGCAGTATGCTTATAGTAGTGGGGATCGCATGCGAAGTAAGTGATTTTGAAGCTTCCAAAAGCACACAAAACAAGCATGGTTCAAAAGAGACAAGACGAGACGACGTCGAGAATCTTCAATGGACCGCGCAACAATGTTCGGTTCGAATGTTTCTCACTTTACACTATCTTACCGGCACCAGTGGAATTCAAGTATACTCGAATACAACGGCCCTGACCAAGAAGCTTCTTTGTCGCCGCATAGCTTTCAAGAATAAAAGCGGAATTCTGTTTTTCAATCTCTTCGTTGCAATTTTTGCATTGTTGACGTAGGGTGACCGTGAGGCCGATAGTCAAATCCTGCTTATAGTTTTGACACGAGCACGGAGTGAGCACTCGAATGGGCTCGTAACAATCAACGCCTCAAAGAGCATTCGGGTAGAGGCTCGAGTCCAGTAGCTGCAACGACCAGAATAGCCGTACCACATGCAATATCTGAAGGTCAGCGCGTGCCTTGCGGTGGTTTTAGTAAGATCCGGAAGAGGAGACATTCGATGCACTAAAAAACTCTCACGTCACCGAGAATGAAAGCGGCGAGGCGAGAACTGTGGACGGAGTAAAGGCCGGTTCTCACGTGCAGCGAAGCGCTGATGTAGCGCTACTCACGTGTCGTTAGCTACTTCATCGTGGGCCATGATCCACAGTTTTGACGGTGCGATAAAAAGCTGGTGGACGCTCCCGTCAGCACGCACTTAGCGCGAGGTAAGCGCCGTGCTTCTATACGCTTCGCTGTATGATTGAACAGGTCTTACCGCTCATTTACACCTGGAAGCGGACCCGCGTTCGCAAAGCGGGTGCGAACGCGGTTGCATAAAGATCCAGTACAATTGCACGCGCATTTGACGCAACCGCTTTGCGAGCAACAGACGCGTGTGCTATTGTACTGAATCTTTATGCAACCGCGTTCGGTCAGGCGGGTCTTTTGGTCGCGCACCAGTCACCTAGCTGTGTTTGGAGATATAAGGGCACAGATGCCGCCACGACGCACCTAGCTTTCACGGCGGGACGTCGCCATGTCCCTGCTTCACCTGAAGCAGAAACTCGCCCTGCGACCTGGGCCTCGGGTTCATCCCAGCACCGCGGAAAGGGGGACTGACGGTCACTACATTGTCTCAGATACACAAGGAAGGTGGGCGGAGTGGAAAAAAACACTACCAACAAATGCCACCAGTGCGAAAAGCGGCTGCACAAGAATTGCTTTGCAGCTTACCGCGGCTTGTGATTCTGAAGCGCTGACTGCCACGTAACACATACATTGAATAAACATATTTTTCAAGCATTCTTTTTCTATCTTTATAGTTCTCGAAGCCCTTGCAAGTACCAAAAGATTCTTTTCAGATAACAAAAGCAATAACCATTTTACACTCAATAAACGTTGTTTCAGACGACACTTTCATTTTGAATACTGGAAATGCCAATGTTCCAAAAATGGAACATGCAAAAAAACATGCGTAGTGATTGTTAATTTGGCTATATTTTTTTTAGAAAGTTAATTCAGAAGCCATGTGTGAATTATCAACAGTCATTTTAGTGTTTTGAACATCGCGTCATTGTGCGGCGTTTAAAAGGTTAAGACACTCTAAATTTCAGATGAGTCTGTTAATGTGCTGAACCAATCGGATTAGTGACTAACTAAATTTCGCAGAGATGTGCCGATTCTTGAAAGGATCGATAGATCATGACCTGCAGGGCTGTTTCTAACAATCTCAAATTTGTATGCACTCCCTTCTAGCCGCCAATCCCACTTCGAGGTTATGACACTTACTGTCGTCGTTACGTAAAAAGGGGTCTTTTGGCTTCCTTAAGTTTGTCCTTTTCTAATTAGCTAGCGCAGTGGAAAGCTCCTGGTCACCTTGGTTGGACATTTACATGGACGTTTTAAAAGGTTATGAAAGTGACGTATTGGCGTCTGATTGTTGGGGGCATTTGCCCACACCAATCAGACGGCAATACGTCACTTCGGTGATCTTTTAAAATGTACTTGTATATGTCCAACCTAGCCCTCCTGCTGGAGCGAACGTCGACTAACATTCATCCCAAATATTTTGCATGGCACTCACCTTTTTATTAAATAACCTTGATGTCTCAACAGTGCGTGGAAGATGCTGCAATCGAAGGTCCGCTCGCCTTCGGCTTCACACTCTGGCAACGACAACTTGGCAACGTCAAGAATAGGTAATGAACGCGCGACATCCAGTCTTCCACCTCTTCTTTGACTATGGTCCCCGTCTCTGTTAGCAGCGCACCGCAGCTCGAAGCACGTGGAGCGAATGCTCGCGCTGCAGAGCCCCAGAATCCTGGGTCATGGCTTCCAAGATTTAGCTTTTAGATAGAGCAAAAACAAATTGTTCGAGGCTGTTTCTGCCTCGTGAGGGCGCTAGGTACAGGCTCGAAAATTATCATCGTTAAACTTGCTTTGCTAACTGCGCGAAAAAAAAAAAAGGAGCTTGCCGAATTATAGTAGTTGCTTCTCAGCACAAGACACATTACTTTTTTCAAGAATGCGGTTGAAATTCGAGTGTTTTGTCTTTGAAAACTGGGAAAGATTTATAATAAATTCACGCCCGATTGTTTTCAGACAAAAGGCCCGTCCATTAATTTTGGACAAAAAATAGTGGTGAGTCAACAATGAGTCTCGTCAAAGACGTTTTTTACCAATACACAGAATTTTCCTTTGTGGGACCGAGCAGGCGAAACTTCATGCTTATTATTCCCTCGCATATCAACTTTACCGAATAGGAGATAAAACAATGGTTCGAGTTATTCGCTCTCGCCATTCAATGGAACTTCAAATTGCACTGCTTCTTTTGTGATGTTTTTGTTTGTTTAATTAAATCCATTGTTTTCGTTGTGTCCTTTTTGTTCACTGAGGCTGACTTATACTCCCTTCACACGTTCAGCATAAAGGCCGGTTCCCACATGCAGTGAAGTGCTGGCAGATACAGTGCTGTTTACGTGTCGTCAGATACTTATTGTCTGCCATGACAGTTTTGACTGTGCCATACAAATCTGGTGAACGCTCCCGTCAGCACGTGCTTAGCGAAAAGTCAGCGCTGTGCGCATGTTCTTCCCAACTCGCCCACCAATGCTGAGTTCGAAATCTTCCAAGTTACTCCAACGGGTCATGTCATGTGACAATCCAGATATAACAACGCTGGACGCGGAGAGGTTTTCGAACGCCAAAGAACCAAACCGTGGCTCCAGAGTGAGGTCTAATCAAATCCGCCATGTTCTTCCTAACCGGGAACGGAACGCGGGCACGGACCAATAGGGAGATCGCGTCGGCACATCAATCGCTGTCGCTACTTAGCAAAGCTTTAATTCAGGGACTTTAGAAAAAAACACGTCTTACGCAAAGCTGGATTCCTCTTTTTCCGATCTTGCATTTTGAGGCATCATTCTACGAAAAAGCGCAAAGACCGGAGCAGCGACAAAAAATTGCGAATCAACAAAGATCGACTTACCTTTCTCTCTTCTGATGATGACAACAATGAAGATGCAAGCTTCATGCCGCGGGCTCACACTTGACAACGTGCTTTGAGGCGATCCTGTTTCCGTTCCTGGTTTTGTTCTAAGCGTCGCATGCGGAGATCTAGAGAACTGACTCGGCTCGCATTTTTTGCTAGGCAGCCGAGCGTTTAAACGAGGCCGGAGCAGAGCGCGCGAGAAATCTCGGAGGCCATGTTGTCGCCTTAGGGGCCGAGCGGTAAAGGTACAGGATTTTCTGCGACCCAAAAGCGGTTTACAGCCTATCTAGCGGACGGTACGTGCACGGCGCGCGGCTGGTGATATCTATTTGTCGGGAACACCTACCGTGGCGTGGCGCCATCAGGCTGCAGTAACGGTAGCACGTAGCAGTCCTTGTCGCTCTCATGTTTCCTTTGATGGAAAGAGCGCGTTTTTCAGGCGCGGAAGCGCATGGGCATTTTTAGTTCCGACCACCGTGGTTCCGACTAATCTCGTGCCATCATCGAAATAAGTTGAATTTTTGAACCACATGTCAACAGGCACTGTGCTGCCGGCCGGCGCCCCTCGTGATGATTCGAATACGTCACGTGCCCACTGGCTGACGAGGCTGACGAGCCTGACCAGATGCCGCGAGGAGAGCATGTCAGCACCAGATAGCGCCGCCGCGCCTTTCGCACCTTCGATTGATATGCGGATACCCTGGGAAACAAGAAGACCTCTGTGCAGCGCCGCGAAATCATTCGCACTTACAAAAAAAAAGAGAAAAAGGTAGTAACGGCACCTTTTCTTCCCTTCTACTGACGCGCCCTTAAGTGGACACAAGAAGAAGGGAGGAACCAGACGTTTTTCTCCTTCTCAAGAGAGAGAAAGAGAAGCGTTGAAAGGAAAGGAAGCCTGGAAATGTGGAATCTCCTTCTCCAGGCAGACGGGAGAGAGTTTCCGCTCTCCCGCCTCATCTTCTTTCGGTTTCGTTTTTCGAGCCCGTCGCGCGCGTTGTTTAATAAATCTTGAGTTGATTAAGCTTGAACGGGAGTGAAGGCCGCCTGTTTCCGTCTTCCAGTCCAAACATGCAGAACATTTCGGTTGGCTATGTTTTCACCAGTAATTTTATCATACGAGCAAACGAAGCCGTTAGAAACAGCGAAGTCCCGAAGCAGTACCAGCAGCGCCGCGCTGCGTATTAACTGGTCTAAAATGGCCGCCTCCGGATTGCAGAACGACGTGTCGACGTTCACAACGTTATGGAAACCGCGGAAACTGCGTCCAAGACAGGCAAGTTTTGCTGCCGGGTGCCTGGGTGTCTTCTGTGCCGAGTTCGGTTCTGTTTTCTGACACCGAACGCCAACCGGCAATCAACGTGGTTCTCCCCTATAAAAATGATTTTTGACTTTTTATTGAAAACGTGTTGACTTCCTGTTGACTGTGATTACTTTCTTTTGACTTTGACTTTCTGTTGACATGGTCAACAGAAAGTTTGTTGACTTTGTGTTGAAACTTTTCTGATGAGTTTCGTCAACCTGAGTCAAAAGAAAAGCTGTTGACTTTCTATTGACTTCATGTTGATTTTTTTCTGTTGACTTTCTGTTGACATGGTCAACAGAAAGTTTGTTGACTTTCTGTTGAAACTTTTCTGATGATTTTCGTCAGCCTGAGTCAAAAGAAAAGCTGTTGACTTTCTATTGACTGAATGTTGATTTTTTTCTGCTGACTTTCAGTTGACATGGTCAACAGAAAGTTTGTTGACTTTGTGTTGAAACTTTTCTGATGGTTTTCTTCAACCTGAGTCAAAAGAAAAGCTGTTGACTTTCTATTGACTTTATGTTGATTTCTTTCTGCTGACTTTCTGTTGACAGTGTCATCAGAATGACTGCAGACGTTCTGTTTACTTCGTGTTGAAAATTTTCAGTTGACTCTCTATAGCCAGTGTCAATAGAAAAGCTACAGACTTTCTGTTGATTTTTTTAACATTGTACACCTCAACTAGATGTCAAAAGCGGCTAAGTTTTTCAATAGTCTCTGACAAGGTGAGAACGAGAAGCAGCTTCAGTTGTCCCGCTTCCAACCCGAGCCTACTACCCTTGAAAACGCTTCGGCGTTCGGGCACGTCGAGCGCGCGCGTGCAGTCAAAGCACGACGGAAGGCATGGGGCGTGGGCTGGAGGCCAGGCGTTCGAAAAGCATGTCCTGCCGTTCTGACTTTGTAAGTGACTATAGTGACTTGAATGACCATATGAAATAGTCAACTAGTAAAAAAAAGCAAAATCACTATTTGAAAGTGGAGAAACTGTCTTGACTCGCTTCGTCCTGAGTGGTGCTATGCAGAGAAGCGATAATATTTCTTCTAGGAGCCGTATTTGTGGCTGTTGTTTTAGCAACTGTCCCGAATTATTATTAGATGTACCAATGCTTTCTAGTAAGAGATATCGTCCACGACCTTCAAAATACTGTTTTCCCTTTGACGGACTCGCGAGGAGAAGATCAAATACTTGGAACCTTAATAAGTGTTGAGGTGGTCACCGACCAAATGAATTCCTTCAATATGTAGGCTATATAAGGCTCTGGAGCAGTCAATGGGACTGTGTTTCAGGTGTTCAGTGCTTCATGGTGTTTGTGTTTGTGTTCGTTTCTAATGTGTATTTCTCGGGTATATGTAGTAGTAGTGCCTTCAAATACCACAGGGACGCCATTTACTACCAAAATCTAAAAAAAAAAATCGCGTTTCTTTTTTTTTACGGAATTTTGTTGCAGCCATTTTGGAGGACAGTGGAAAGCCATAGTAAGCTTCCAAAACTTTGTTGAATAAATAGCTAAGCTGTAACGATTTTTTTTTCTTTTTAATCTTCTGTAGCTTTTCAGTTGAAAAGCTGTAGCATTTCAATTGAAAAGCAGCAGAAAAAGAATCTTGGAGGCGACAGAAAGTCTGTTGACTTTCTTATTACAAAGTGGGCCAATATTCAAAAGAAAGTCAACAAAAAAGCTAGAGAAAGTCAGTTGAAAAGCTATTGACATTTTATATCCTCTCATGACTTTTTTCAACAGCTTTTCAACAGAAAAGCATCATGGGAAGTCTGTTGACTTTCATTAGAAAAGTGGGCCAATATTCAAAAGAAAGTAAACAGAAAAGCTGTTGACATTATATATCCTCTATTGACTTTTTTCAACAGCTTTTCAACAGAAAAGCGTAACAATTTTTTGTAAGGGTGTATTTCTGCGTGTCAGCAACATGTAGCAACGTCGCGACGGCAGTGTTGTGCATTGTGAACGGAAGACTGGAGTTATCGCCGATGTGGCCGTGTGTTCGCGTATCAGTGGTGTAACAACAAGATGAGATGACTTAAACTGTCCGGCGATGATAGGGTGTCGCAGGTTGACATTCCACTTTACAATAAAGAGTTTAAGACCACTTGAGGAATTAGGTGCAATCGATTGACGTGCGAATAGTCATGTTGGAACGCTGGTCTGAACCTTAGTTCTTATCGTACAGTGGCCAATGTGACTGCCGTCTACGATGTCCTGTTACCTCCAACCCGGAACGGTTGCGCTCTGGTGAAAGGACTGAAGAGTATGGCAATATGACGGAAAGTACACATATTTACAGTTTGGAATTTTAGCATTAAGAAAAGATAATAGGTAAAATCGAAAAAAAAAGCTATCCTTTATTGTGCTGTTTAAAAACGGTATACTACGCTTCCTGGAGAAACTGCCTTCCAAGTGGCGCGCTGGGATGAGCGCTAGAGGTTTTCGAGCTCGCCAAGGCGTAGCTCCGTACATAACACCTGCCGCAAGTCGCGGCTTTGACGGCATTCAAGTTGATCGAAAAGCAAATTCTCTGGCTGTGAAGAATCGCTTCCAACTGAGTGAATACCCCCTCTGCAGAGATTAATTCAAGATGACAATTGCAGCCGCACGCGAACACCACAAAATAGAAAAACAAATACAACAACAAAAAAACTGGCTACGACGCGCCGTGCGGAAGCAAAAGACATGGCTTGGAACTGCAGTGGAGCGGCCTGTTTTATTTGCTTTCAAATAATTACAGCATAAGCGTTCACTTTCTGCTAAGAGGTTCATGCCCTGAGGCCGTTCAAAATGCTGTCAGAGGTATGGTATTACTGAAGAAAAAATCAAGTTACTGTGAATATTATTTATTGCTTGGTCACCGAACAAATCCGTACCTTCATAGCTCGGAAGTAGTAATAGGGTTAGTGTGCAAAGCTATAGACGCTTTACAGCAGCTGTGCATGGGCGCCGCCATAAATGCCCTTCAGTTTTGTTCCCTCTTATTCCGTTCTGCTTGACTCCATCATTTCCACAGCAGGACAGGTTATTGCCATTTTAAGTGTTACTGTGTCCTTCCCCCAGCATAGGCCGTTGTGGAGACTCGTCAACGCCCGCTTCAGTGGCTCGGCATCTCGGTAAGACAAGAGAAGGGCGGCTATGGCAGCTCAATCTGGCGCGTGTGTAAAGCGTCTATACTCCGTTTCACCTTATGTTGTGCCGCAGCGAAGGCTACAAGCGCGAGCTCATAGCGCTGGGCGGCTGCCCTGCGCAGTGCACGAGAGCTTGTGCCGCCGAGAGGTGTGCCCGGAGCAAGGAGCTCGCGCTTGTAGCCTCTTCCTGCGGTACAACACAAGCCCTGAGCAAGAGTATGGGCCTTTGCACACTGCCAGATTAACCGCCATATGAAGCCTGAGCCGTTGACAATGCTACAACATGCTGAAATGGTAATAGCCCGCTGCTATGAAAATGATGGAGTCAAGCTGACGGGGTAAGAGGAACATATCTGCTTTGTAAAGCGTCTATGCTTTGCGCATAACCTATTACTACTTCCAGTATGAAGGTACGGATAACAATAAATATTCGCAGTAGCTTGGCTTCGATAATACCATACTCTGACGGGGCGCGGAAAGTGAACTTGTATATGTGAGTATTTGAGAAACAAACAAAACAGGCCGCTCCACTAGGATTCAAACATGTCTTTGCTTCCGCACGGCATCGTCACGTAGCTTCAATTTTGTTGTTGTATTTGTTTTTTTGTGGTGTTTAAAATTAGCGGCTGCAATTGTCGTCTTGAATTAATGAGGGTATTCACTCAGTTGGAAGCGATTAATGCAACCAGAAGAATTTGCTTTTCGATCAACTTGAATGCTGTCAAAGCGCGACTTGCGGCAAGAATTTTGTTAGAGATGTACAGGCCACCTTGGCAAACTCAAGCCTCTAGCGCTCATCTAGCGCACACTGGAAGACAGTTTCCAGGAAAACAGCACAATAAAGGATAGCTTTTTCGATTTTACCTATTATCTGTAAATTACCAGATTTCGCAAATGTGTACTTTCCGTCATGTGCATACTCTTCAGTCCTTTCACCAGAATAAATTACTCGAATTTGAAACAACAGAACATCGCAGACGGCGTCACATTGGCCACTGCTTGTCGACAAGGTTCAGACCAACGTTCCAACCCATGACTATTCGCACGTCCAACAATTCCTCAAGTGTCTTAAACCTTTATTATGAGATAGATAATCAACCTGCGACACTAGCCGGACAGTTCAAGTCATCTCTCTTGTTACACCACTTCACACTTGAACACGTATATACATCAGCTACTCAATTCACAATACACAACACTGCCTGCTGACACTTGCTACAAAATTGTTACTTCTGTTGAAAGCTGTTGAAAGGGTCAATAGAAGATATATAATGTCAGCAGCTGTTTTACTTTCTTTTGAATATTGGCCCACTTTCTAATGAAAGTCAACGGGCTACCATGATGCTTTTCTGTTGAAAGCTGTTGAAAAAAGTCATGAAAAGATAAATGACAATAACTTTCAACTGACTTTCTCTAGCTTTTGTTGACTTTCTTTTGATATTGGCCCGCTGTAATAAGAAAGTCAACAGACTTTCTGTCGCCTCCAAGATTCTTTTTCTTCTGCTTTTCAATTGAAATGCTACAGCTTTTCAACTGAAAAGCTACGAAGATTAAAAGAAAAAAATCGTTACTAGCTTATTCAATAAAGTCTTGGAAACTACTATGGCTTCCACTGTCCTCCAAAATAACTGCAACAGAATTCCGTAAAAAAAAAACGAGACATTTCTTTTTTTTTAATCTTACTTGAACTAACCTACTCATACCCGAGAAGTACACATTACGAAACGCAAACACAAACACCATGAACTACAGTACCGAAACCGTGCCATCCTGAAGCCTTATAGCCATATGAAGGTTCTGACAGTGACACCTCAGCATATTAGGCTCCAATATGTGATCTTCTGCCTCGAAGAATCACGTCAATATTTTGAAAGGTCGTGGACGATAATCTCTTGCTAGAAACGCTGAGAGTACATCCTAATTCAGGGACGGTACTAAAACAACAGCCACAAATACGGCTCCTAAAGAGAATATTATCACTTCTCTGCATAGCACCACTCAACGGCGAAGCGAAGACAGTTCTCCACTTTCAAATAGTGATTTTGCTTTTTTGTTGACTATTTCACTATGAGTCATTCAAGTCACTATAGTCCTACAGTCAGAACAGCAGGACATGCTTTCAGCGCCTGACCTCCAGCCCGCACCGCCGTACTGACTTCCGCTCATCGGCGATGTCAACATACACTGCACCCCTGGCGTTCAGACTCAGGTGAAGCGAGACAACAAGCTGCTCTCGATCTCACCTTGTCAGAGACTGTTGAAAAACTCAGCCGCTACGACATCTAGCCAGGTAATACAATATTAAAAAAAATCAACAGAAAATCTGTAACTTTCTATTGACACTAGCTATGAAGAGTCAACTGAAAATTTCAACACGAAATAAACAGAACGTCTGCAGTCATTCTGATGACACTGTCAACAGAACGTCAGCAGAAAGAAATCAACATAAAGTCAATAGAGAAGTCAACAGCTTTTCTCGACTCAGGTGAAAACCATCAGAAAAAATTTCAACAACAAACTGTCTGTTGACCATGTCAACGAGAAAGTCGCAGAAAAATCAACATTCAGTCAATAGAAGATCAGCAGCTTTGACTCAGGATAAAATCATCAGAAAAGCTCAACAGAAAGTCAACAAACTTCTGTTGACCATGTCAACAGAAAGTCAACAGAAAAAAATATCAACATAGATAATAAAGATCAACAACTTTCTGACTCCAGGTTGACGGAAACTCCATCGAAAGTTCAACACAAGTCAACAAACTTTCTGTTGACCATGTCAACAAAAGTCAAAGTCAAACAATCACAGTCAACAGGAAGTCAACACGTTTTCAATAAAAGTCAAAAATCGTTTTTATAGGGAGAACCACGTTGATTGGCGTTCGGTGTCCCGCAGAACCACGCAGAAGACACCCAGCGCCGGCTCCAGCAAAAAACCTGCTGCATCGTGACGCAGTTTCCGCGGTTTCCATAACGTTGATCGACACGTCGTTCTGCAATCCGGAAGGCGATAACTGCCGGGACATGCGAAAATTGCACAATTGAAAACGCGTAATGAGACCGCTCCCGTTCAAACTAATCAACTCAAGATTTGATAGAGCAACGCGCGCATTTAGGCCTTCGAAAACAGGCAAGCTGAAGGCGGAAACTCTCCCGTCTGCTGGAGAGAATTCCACGATTTCCAGACTCCTTTCACTTCTCTCTCTTGAAGGAGAGAGCGTCTGGTTCCTGCATTGTCCCTCATTAGGAGAAAGGTGCCGTTACTACCTTTTTTCTCTTTTTTTTTGTAATTATGATTTCGCGGCGCTGCACAGATGGCTCTTGTTTCCCAGAATTATCCGCATATCAATCGAGGTGCGAAAGCGCGGCGGCGCTGGCTGTGATAGCGGCATGCTCTCCTCGCGTACGTCGAGCGCAAATCAGCCAGTGGGCATTGACATGACAGTAGCGCACAGTACCCTGGTAACCTGTGGTTCAAAAAATTCAACTTATTTCGATGATGGCACGAGATCGTCAGGTGCAGTGAATCGAACTAAAATGCCCATGCGCCTCCGCGCTGAAAAACCTTTCCATCAAAGGAAACATGAGAGCGACAAGTTTTGCTACGTACCGTGCACAATGGCGCCGCATATACGTAGTGTTCCCGACAAATAGATGCCTTTAGTACCGTCCGCTAAATAGGCTATGGAAACCGCTTTAAATCCGCAGCGCCGCTCGGCCTAAGGCATGGCCTCCGGATTTCCTCGCGCGCTCTGCTCCGGCCTGTTTGCTTGCTCAGCTGCCTAGCAAAATGCGAGCCGGAATGGTGCAGATTCAGGCGCTAGAGTGAGCCGGAGCCAGAACAGGATAAATAAGTGTGAAGCCCGCAGCTTGCATCTTCATTGTTTATCATCGCTGAAAATTAAGTCGATGCTGATTCGCAATTTTTGTCATACCCGGTGCCTTTTTTGTATTAAGCATAAATGCAAAAATGTCCAGCTTTTTCTCAAAATTCCCTGAATTAAAGCTTTGCTAAGTAGCGGCAACGATGTGCTGCGACGCGATGCCCTGACAGTCCACCCGCATTCCGCATTCCCGAATTTAGGAAGATTATGGAAGATTTGATTAGACTAACTCTGGAATACAGTTCTTTGGCGTTCGAAACCTCTCCTCTACAGCGTTGATATATCTGGATTGTCACATGACATATTGGAACTTCGAACTCAGCATTGGTGGGCGCACAGCGCTGGCTTCGCTAAGCACGGCAAAACCACCAGATTTTGTATGGCAATTGCGCATCTGAAAGCACTTCACGCAACAGAGGAGAATAAGTCAGCCTCGAGCAAAGAGACACAACGAAAACAATTAGTTTGAACAAACAAACAAAAAACATCACAAAAGAAAGCAATTCTAGTTCCATTGAATGGCGAGAAGCGGAAATACTCAGACCATTGTTTATCTCTCTTCAGCAGGAATACGGGGAATAATAAGCATGGCTCTCCATTACCTACAAAGAAAATTCTGTGTATTAGTAAAAACGTGAATACCACTATTTTTTGTCAAAATGGACAGGTACCTCTGTAATCGGGCGTGAAATTTGTATAAATCTTTCCCGGACTCAAGACAAAACCTCGAATTTAACCACCGCCGACTCTTGAAAATGGCATATTGTCTTGTGCTGAAAACAACTATATTCGGCAACTCCTTTTTTTCGCACTGGCATTGATAATTTTGTGAAATATTGCCGCATAACCTCAGCTGAATACAGCTCTAAAAGCAAATCTGGAAGCCCATAGCCGAGATATAAGAACTCCAGCGAGCATTCGCGTGCTTCGGCTACGGTGCCGGGCAAAGAGGTGAAATTTGGATGTCGCCTCCGGTCACTGACGTTGCCAAGTTGTCGTTGCCAAATGAAACGAAAACATCGATGCCCAAATTATTGCTAAGGTGATTTTCATGCAATATTTGGGATGAATGTTAGT
The DNA here is from genome assembly GCA_037355805.1 of Ixodes ricinus. Classification (NCBI taxonomy): domain Eukaryota; kingdom Metazoa; phylum Arthropoda; class Arachnida; order Ixodida; family Ixodidae; genus Ixodes; species Ixodes ricinus. The sequence continues at coordinate 102,061 of JAZHYW010009689.1, forward strand.
CGACGTTCACTCCAGCTTTAAGGAGAGCTAGGTTGGTGCATATACAAGTTCATTTTAAAAGATCACCGAAATTGACATATTGCCGTCTGATTGGTGTGGGCAAATGCCCCAATCAGACGCCTAATACATCTCTTCATAACGCTTTTAAAACGTCCATGTAAATGTCCAACGCGGGAATGCCCCGCTGCGCTATGCGCCAGACAGGACAAAACTAAGGAGCCAAAACGCCTTTTGTAACGACGACAGTAAAGTGTCATAACCTCGAAGTTTGGAGAATTGGCGTACTAAGAAGGGGATGCATACAAATTTGGGATTGTTAAGCCACGCAGGTCATCGATCCCTCGCTCAGAATCGGCTGCATCTACTGCGAATTTAGTCAGTGGTCCGATTGGTTCAGCACATTAGCTGGAACTCATCTGAAATTTAGAGTGTCTTAGCCTTTTTAAACGCCGTGGCTTAAGCGCATTGTTCAAAACACTAAAAATGACTGTTGATAATTCACGTACATGGCTTCTGAATTAACTTTCTAAAAAAATATAGCCAAATTAACAATCACTACGCATGTTTTTTTGCATGTTCCCATTTTTTGGAACATTAATATTCAAAATGAAGTGTCGTCACCAACTAACGTTTATTAAATAGTTGCATTACTTTTGTTATCTGAAAAGTACTACAGAATACTCGAAGAACTATAAAATAGAGAATGCTTGAAAATGTTTATTCAATATATGTGTTGTGGCAGTCAGCGCCAGAATCACAAGCCGCGGTAAGCAAAGCGAATTCTTGTGCAGCCGCTTTTCGCACTGAGTGAGCATTTTGTTGGTAGTGTTTTTTTTTCCACTCCATATACCTTCACTGTAGTATCTGAGACTGTAACCCGTCAGTTCCCCCTTTTCCCGCGGTGCTTTTGAAACCCGGACCCAGATGCAGAGGTAGTTTCTGGAAATTTGGAGTTGTGGCGGCGATTTTTCTATTTAAGATTCATGGCGGCATCTGAAAATGCCCTTATAATCTCAAACTTTTAGCTAGGTGACTGGTGCGCGACCGGCCACCTGACGAGACACTTGTTGCACATATTACAATAGCACGCGTCTGTTACTCGCAAAACGGTGCGTCAAATGCGCGTGCAATGTACTGGATCTTTATGCGAGCGTTCGCGCCCGTAAGACGCGGGTCCACTTCAATGTAGTAATCATGCAACGGGCGCTAAGCCGCGTACCAGCTTTATCGCCTGGATCATGGCCCACGATGGTAACTAACGTACGTGAACGCTACATCAACGCTCGCCGCGTGAGAACCACCCTCCGTCTAGTCTCGCACGCACCTTTCATTCTGTGACGTGGGGGAATTTTTAGTGCATCGGATGTCTCCTCTTCCGGATCTTACTAAAACCACCGCAAGGCGCGCTGGCCTTCGGAATATTGCATGTGTAACTGGTAGTCGTTTACTACTGGATCGATCCACCGCAGCTGAAGACGTTGTTGTTCAGTAGTGTCATGTCAAAACGGATTTTACTATCGGCTACTCTGTCACCCTACGTCAACAATGCAAAAATTGCAATGAAAGGTGAAAAGGGCTCGCATATTCTTGAAACTGCGTAGCGATAAAGAAAGTCCGGGAGCCGTTATGGTATGCCAATTCCGCGTATATTTTTAGATAATTAATGAAATTGAGCATTCGTCTGAAAATCCGATGAATTCGGCATCGTCTCGTCTTTGTCTTTTAGACCATGCTTGTTTTTGTATTAACTGAAATAGGCTGCCCTTCGCATGCGAAGTATTTGCCTCCTTTCAAACATGCTTTTAGCGCATATGGCTCACTCTCATTATTAATCATTCGCACCTCGAATATTGTAGCGTGACTACTGCTCTTCAGACATCAAACATACCGTGAAAGAATCAGCCATCGCATTGGGATATTTGGTTTTGCAGCATCTTGTAGTTGATGGTAGTATGAATTTGTTTTCGGTTATATTCGGACACTCGATGAAAACGTATTAACACTGACGTTAATGACGGACTAATTGAGTTGATGCTAAAATTACAAACAGCGCAACTTATAAACAAGTAAAAAGAAAAGCCTGGGAGTCGAAAGCAACGCTGACTCACCCAACTATAAACACTTTGTTATAAGTAGCCTCTCTCAATTTTCTTTTACTGTTGTCTAATACTCAGGTTGCTTAGATTCTATTTTAGCATAGCGTTACCGTAGGCTAAGCACGAAAACTGGAAACGTTTCTGCATATTAACAACTTTAACTAAACTCACAGTAATAATACCGCCATTACGGCAGCCTGCGTTAATGCAGTGCTGAAACTATTAAAAGATAACGAAATAAAGGCCGAGTTCTCACATGCAGCGAAGTTGCTGGTGTAGCGCTGTTCGCGTTAGTCGTCAGCTGCCCATCGTCTGCCACGGTAGCAGGCACAGCAGTGCAATGCAAAGCTGGCGAGACGCTGCCGCCTGCGCGCTTGGCGCTGCGGTCAGCGCTATGCCGCTCAACGCTCGCTGTATGTGATCAGGCCTTAATAGTGGCTTGTTATACTCTGTTTCACCTTGTGTTTGTGATACTGCAGGAAAGGCTACCAGCGCGAGCTCCTTGCTCTAGGGCACATCTCGGCGGCACAAGCTCTCGTGCGTTAAAGCAGCTCCCAACGCCATGAGCTCGCGTTCTAGCCTTCTCTGCGGTACAACGTAAGGTGAAATGGGCCATGAGAGTTTATGATTGTAATCCGGACTGAACCGTGACGCTCACTTTCAGATGTTGGTGTTCGCTTTTTCTTGGGCGATCCGCTGTCACACCGGCAGCCGCAGTTTCTCAAGAGAACGGAAGGGTGTGCCGCCAATCCTTGAACAGACTCTGACTGGTGATGATACATCGCAGAACGAGACTTCGCGAAGCATTCATGGCCGCGGCAACAGACGTAAGATATTAACATTTGTTTTTTTCCCGACCATTAAACAACACCCTACCCGGATAGCCTATAGATTTAAAAGGAGGAGCAGCCCAAACCATGCGGAGACCATTTGCAATTTCGTGGCGGACGCCTCCATGCGCAGATTGGTCGCAAGTGCGCATGCGTGGCGTTGTCGCCTGGCGAGGAAAAAGCGGGGGAGGGGCAGGGCAGCACAGACGATAAACGCTTTCATCACCCCCTCTTTTTTTCAAATTATCGTGCCTGCTTGTGACACACCAGACAACCAGCTTTCACCCCTGTAGAGGGGCTGTGAGCTGGGCTCATGTAGAGTTCCTGTATTGGCGACGTGACCGATCGAAAGCGTCGCGATGGTCGGCCCTCCACGATTGGCCGAATGCTGACTTCTGACGTCAGCAAAGGATTCCTCATCGACGGAAATAAGAGAATGTAAGAACTTTGATTTTGACGGTGTTGGCGGTATTAGTTTAAAGCGTGATTTCCAGCTTCCACCATACTAATTACAAACACCATCAAACTTTTGTTCACAGAGTAATGACGTCACGAGGTAACCATAGGAGGGCGCCACCCAAACATCTCGCCGCTAATGAGGGTCCTACGGGAGCCAGAGTTGCACGTTCACGTGATGAGCGGATCAAGTGCCGTTCAGGCAAGTAGACGTTGCGCGCGCCCCGCCGAACGTTACCCTGCTTTTGAGCGCGCCGCGAGCCTCGAACGCGCGGCGCTGCTATTCGCCGAATTCAGTCACGTGAGGAGCTGGATCAACATGTCATGCATGAACGCGACTCTGGCTCCCGTAGGGGACTATACAGGAACTCTAGGCTCATGTGACAAAATTTGGGACTCTTGCCTCATAAAAGTGGTTTTCAGTTTATGATAAAAAACCGACAGTTAATTTTCGACAGCAAATGTACCGAGATCCTAAGCCTGGCAGAGTTCGCGATACAAGCGATACGTTGCAAATGTATTTCACTACTGAAGCACAAATACGTTTTTTTCAAAGTATCTCAATTGATAGATACAGGTACCTGAAAGTATCTCTAAGGTACTATCGCAATACAGTTGCATCGCGATACGTCTAGCCCTGCTAATGCTTATACTATAAGAGACCGCTGTCTTTTAAATGCAAAGTCGCAAATGCTGCTAAGTGTCCTTTTGAAAGTAGCGGTCTGACCAAGAGTCCCGTACTTTGCTAATATGAGGACGTCTGTCCGGGAGATTAAACACGAGTGATAAGAAATCATGTTCCGCATCGGTACGTTCGAGTGGAAACTTTCAGCGCACCTTCGCACTCTACCAAGCTGACGTCGTCCGTAAAAGACTATCGAGCTTTTTTTTTGTTTTTGATGAGGTTTAGCAAGTTTTAATGAGAATACATATGTATAGTTTCACTAATTAAAATAATAACACTACTGAGTCCCCCATTATAACTTTTCACAGTCTGGATTAAGAAATCTAACCTGGAATTGTTTCTGGAAACCTGAAATTCAGAGTGGGGACACAACAATAAGTTTTGAAAACCTGAAGTTCAGATAGAATCTAGGTAAATTTCAAGTTCCATAATCCAGATAGCGAAACGTTATGCTAGGTTTTCGGTGGGAATTCGTAAATTTGTGTAATTATTCTGCTAATGAGTGTCTTTTTGCTATCACCAACGTCTGCCGTGAGTGGCAATTTGTTGCCGAAAGAGATTTTTGTTCTTTCTTTCAGCATACCCCTACTTGTAGGGCCCCTTGAAAGAATTCGCAGAAACACCCCTGTATATATATTACACACACACACACACACACACACACACACACACACACACACACACACACACACACACACACACACACACACACACACACAACACACAACACACAACACACACACGCACGCACACACACACACACACACACACACACACACACACACACACACACGCGCGCACACACACACACACACGCACACACACACACACACACACACACACACACACACACACACACACACACACGCATGCGCACGCACGCACGCACGCACGCACGCTATGAGTCCCTTTAAACATTGAAGCGTTCTACTCAGAAATTCGTCACGCACCTTCTTGCAAGAAGAGCAGCTCGTTTCAGGATTTTTACCTCGACGGCAGCGCCCCTGGACCGTCGACTCTGCCAATAAATAATTATGAGCAGAAGCAAGCTGTCGGCAGCAGCACCCGCGATGCCGATCGCACACGCCACGCTACAACGGGTGATCCCCTACGACATCAAGGTAAACCGCTTAAACCACTCTGTAACTCCGTTGATTCTATCAGGAGTTTAGTGGAGCGCTGGCTCCCCCGCTCGCTATACGCTAAGAGAGATGGCACTACTGCGCATGTGCGATGATAGCGGAGAATTGGCGGAGCTGCCAAAGCTTGCGCAGGAAGCCTGTTTTACCAAAGTTGCGGCTGTGGCGCGTGGCTGGCCTGCGGCGTTGCGTAGCGTGGGTCTCGCGAGATCGAGTCATGGCGAGGGGAGAGGGACAGCCGGCGACCACGGCGAGGACGGGCTTCCACGCACCCTGGCTCTTGCGCGTCACCCCATTCTGACTCAGGCGGTATGCTGCTGCTGCAGTAACCGTTCAGGGCTGGCAAACCAACGACATGGCGGACACATTCATGAGGAAAAGAGCTTGCAGCTTATGTGAGCGGGAATACCGGGCGTACTTTTTTCATTGGTGCCGGAACATTGGTGTCGTGTCGACTCGGCGAACAGTGAGAGATGAACCGATCGCAGCGACGCAACAAGAGAATTTCGTTGCTATCATTATCGAAGATTGTTTCTCGATGTCCCTTGAGGCCTCATATCGGATTAACTGAATATCTGTATCAGTGCATTCAATGACAAATATAATAATCAATTACTTAGAAGAAGTAAATATGTATATTAAAAATATATTCTATTAGGATAAGCGACTATATAAAATGCTGGTAAATGCTTTACAAACCTTCGTTTTAGATTCCGAAACCGTAGCGAATAAAACAAAACAAAAAATTGCGGATTTCCACCACTTTTTATATGGAGTCGCTACAGCGCGCAGCGGGGAAATACTGAATGATCTACTTATACAAAATGTGAATCGATCCGATGATGCGTTGTCATGGTGCTCATTGGTCTTTGCGCGTAAAATCGCAGTGGAAAATTCTTATCTGGATACAGATCATTTACTGTGCGCAATGAACAGCGAAAAAAAACCCTGAAAGGCGACTTTCTGCCCTGCGAGTGCTCGATTTAACTCCATCCAATCGTATACATTGACTCAAACACCGCCTAGAAGGTCAAGCCATTTCGACGTCATCAGAGTGAAGATCGATGCTAAACGAGATCGAGATGCTCGGCTGGAATTTCTCGTCCAATCGACGCGTCGGGGGGACGTTCGGACTGACCTGAGTCCAATTGCCGAGTTGGTGACGTCCGACCGCGACGACGATTCCGCGTGGAGCAAGTAGCGGGGCGAGCGTTCGGATTTCGTTGTTCCACATGGTGTTTTGGTTGGACTGCTTTCGTTCTCTGTGTGAAAGGGATTGTATGTACGCCGACCCGAATCCGCTGACGCACTGCGCGCACTGTCGGTGGAGCTGCTGCTCGGCACATGCGCATGCGCACATGCACGTCATCATTACTCGCTGATCTGGTTTTTATATTTTTGCTATTTTTATTCTATATTTAGTGTATTCCCCTTCCTTTATAACTGTCATCTCCTTTCTCTTTTTGAGAGCGATTGAGACCTTTGGGGGGGTGGTGTTCATCGTTGTGCCATGTTATGTTGTTGCTAAATGAAAGATGTCCTGTTCGTCGTCCCCGTCCCCGCTGTTTTACACTTTCAAGTTTGTATCTATTAACCAACACGCTCGTTGCTAGTTGGAGCCTCCCCAGCAGCAATTTAACACCACCAAACTTTTTCGAACCCGTTGGGAGCCGGTTGTACCACGCAAATTGAAACACATGTTGTCACCATTCAGTGTTGTCAGTGGAGCCTTTCAGTTTAAAATAAAGAAGCGCGAGGAGCGAGTTCGAAACTGACGTAACTTCTCGAAAGCAAATAGACCTATTATTTGGACTAAGTTCAGCTGTGTCCACCGATGCCTTGATCCCATTTCCGTTTCATGTATTATGTGTTCCTGCGTGGGCACACGAGCTGCATAGACTTGAGCGATTTTTGACGAATGAATGAACGAATACATCAATGACGGGAGCTGCAACTCTTCGTCTCTATGTTTGATATAGACCGATAAAATGAGCGACGGCAGGGCTGATGTCTCGTATCGCACGCTCCTCGCCTCCAGCACGTGCACCGTGAAGCCCTCCGACTGCGTTTTGTCTAAAGCGCGTCCCGCGCTCGAGGCGCGAGACGCCGAAACGCTGCTCGACATGTGCGGCAGCTAAGCTAGTGCCGGAAACTGTACACGACGGAAGCAACCCCCCCCCCCCTTCTCACCTTGTCACTGACGATAACATCTCCATGTTCGTCCTCTTCAGGACTCGGCTCCCAAGAAGCCGCTCCTAGCTGAATTGGGTTACGACGGCAGCTTGAACCTCCTCAATGATGTGTCCCAAGCGGACCTTCCGCCCGTCCGCGTGAGTGACCTCAGGGTGCTGGAGGCCTGAGAAGAAAGACGGCTCGATTTAGGCCCAGCTCCGCTTTACCTCCGAGGGTGCCATCGTGAATTCGGAGGAAGGTAAGAAGGCGGCGAAAGGGACTCCAGCAGTTCTAATACCACACAATTAGCGCCGAGATGTTTCAGTGCCGCCCTCCCATGGGTTCCGTCCGCGACGTCACGACCAGGATCTGCCTCGCTGTGGCGTCATGAGTCGTGATGCTGGCGTATCATCGGCAAGTCACTGGATCCTAGGAAAGTAGCGCCAATTGAACTCCTTGCGGTCGCCGTATTGGTGCATGGAATGAGCAGTGTCTCCTTTTCCTATTTGAATTACCGGTGACAGGTAGCTTAATAAAGCAATTTCTCGTATATACTAGATTTTGTTATCCAGGCACCGGCGAAACACCCGCACATCTTCGCAACCGCCACCATGCGGCATCGGTGCTTGGCGGCATTGAAAACTAATATCCCTGCCTCTAAATACGCAAGATCAATATCATTGTAAGAGATCCGCTGAGATAGGCATGGTTTAGAAATTAATGGCATACACAGCGCCAAGGACGCTTATATTGCCGAGAAACGCTCTCAGTTTGATGACGTTTCATGGCAGTCTTAGTGCGACTGGTTTAGAACGACCCTCTGAAGCTTCGAAGATTTGAATGGACCGAAATGGCGATTGCCACGGCAACAGCAGTTTTGGCTGCCTGTATGTTCGTATCTGTTTGTGTCCGTAGCTAGCAGGCAGGGAAGGCAATGGCGCTAGTTTCCCAGGATCCAGTGACTTTGGTTGCGACGACAGTTCGATGGCGCGTGTAAAAAACGCGGTGGAAGTCTCCATCGCGTTTTAAATCAACGCCATCGATGTTGAAATATAGCAATGCTCTCTAGTCCGTCGCTTGGCCCAACGTCCTTAGATCTATCAGCTGACAAGCTCCACGGAAGAGCGGCGTTCGAAAACGGTTCTTCTCTTTGCGTGCACTCGAGCAGGTACAGGCTGATAGCGTTCCTAGCGCCACCAGCGTCAACGCCGCCACGGGCAACGAAGAAAGACCGCTTTCGAAAGACGCTCTTTTGCGCCGACGTTTTGCGCAATCTTTATGTTTACCGTAAAAACCACGGAATAATTCATTTCCACCGAAGGTAATGCGCATCCAACGTTTCACCGGTTCGAGCCGGTTCTGTCCATGGGACGGGCTGATCGTGTGTTAGTTTGGCCCATAAAGTTATTATAATGTACGCTGGAGGTTCAAACGGCGCTAGTGTGCTGCGGCAAATTGAAGCAGTCAGCAACGAGTCGGACATTGACTTGCGGTAATGCATTTTTATGGGAAAATCGAGTGCATTTTCTCTGCGCTCGATTATAAGAGCAGATACTCACGAATAAATCGTACGTACTAGGTAGATTGGAACATTTCGCAGTCACGCAGACGAAATAATTGAGTCAGTTGCAGCGTTTTTATTTACAATTCGTGACATGAAAACGGTGCTCAAACCGTTTCGTAGATATATTTATGTGCGCTGTCGGACACTGTTAGCGCGAACACGGCGTCGGCGCTTTCCAGCATGGGGATATACGTGCCAAGCGAACAGAGGACATATGGAAAACCAAGAGACGTAAGAACTACGCAGTAACACTGGATAAGTACCTGCTTGTTCATGCAGACAATAAAACATAAAAATAAATAAAGTGCTGGTTTATTCTTTCTGCTCGTGAATATGTGCGAAGATGCTTGTTCTGCGTTCCAAACATCATCCGCACGCCTGAAATCTTAGAAATTAGGGAGACGCCCGGAGGGCCGGTGCCCAGCAAAAACTGTTCTAAATAATAACAGCATAAAAAATACACCGTTCATGGCCACGTACGTTATTCTTTGCGTCTAGAATGTTCCTTTAACCGCTCGTAAAGATGCACGACGGAGTCATTTTCCCGCAGTGATAGGACGGGCTTAGTATGCTTGGTTTATAGCACCGCCGGAATGTAGCTGAACACTGACACACGCTACATTCCTTTCGTTCGATTATTCTACCTAGCATCGTCGCTCGTTTTACACTTGAGGAGACGAGATTTGGTACTTGAAGTATACTTCAGTTTAACATCATTCAGTGGTAACAACAATGGTGCCTTCATGGTATTTTTAGGATGGTAATCAAAGGTACATAATTGTTCGAGTTCGACCCAGATAACAAGAAGTTATCTATGACGAAGAGACAAAGTCTACGCACTCCCCATAGGGCAGCAGATTACCGCAAACAATTTCGAACTCATAGACTACTGGAATTCTTGTATACTCAGCGGCAACGTTTCTTGGCAACTCGCGGAGCTACAGGCACCGATTTGAAGCGTAACAGATAAGGCTGTGGGCAGAGCTCCTCCTCTCCACGTAGTGCAGAGGGTGTTATGAGTACCAGCGTAATAATATGGTTGGCCCGTGGAAAGTCGACGACAACCTGATCGCCACTTCGCTGGCAGGGAGGTCATGAGCACCTCCGACCTTCGACGTGCCGGCGATGCACGCCTCAACAAGAGCATCAAGCGATGCATATGGAACTGCCTGCCGTTCTACGTAGTGGTCGAAGAACAATTCCTGCGTCTTCTTACTAGGATAGCTTCTTGGACGCCCGCATATAGTGCACGCTCGTCTGCCCCCACAGCAGGCATCTTATCGAAGATGCGCTCGCGCTGGAGGCAGGATAAGTGAAGTCTCCCTGCCGTTCATGATTTATGATGGATCAGCTTGCCTTTTCAACATCATGACAATCGCAGCGACGCCAAAGACATGCATCTGCCGCCATGCGGCGATGATCGAGCCATTATTGCCCGAAGATGCGTGACTGTATCTTCTAAATACAGAATGACGTGACAGATTATCAAATGCCCGGTCTAGATTTGGAGCGCGAGGACCTGAGCACAGAGCATCAGAGCCATTTCTCGGGGAACCTGGAACGTCAGCCTCACAGCTGGCGCCGAGGACCGAAACCACACTTCGAGCATCTCGCCGCTGCCGGGGCGCGATGCGTCATCCGTTGTCACCCGACCACCATTTTCGGTGGCTTCTTGTGGCGATCTACGGAAACTTGTAAATATATAGAATATGGCATATAACGTGATCCTTGAACAAGGACATAGCGTAAATACGCACTTAATCCTCCGTTCACCCCTATAAAACTGAGACTGCATGTAATGAGATAACCAAGACCGCCTTCCTTCGTCACTGATAAATACCCGCGCGAGCCGAGAACATCTCACCGCAGTCTCAGCTAAGTGAACAGGTAAGTAACAAACAATCATATCTGATCGAAAGTTCAGAACACACTCAGAAAATGGTGTGAAATGGCGGCCACGAACACAATACGCGGAGAAATGGCGTCTCGCCACAAAGGCAAACCCGCATTTTCAAGACGACGCGTAGGCACTGTGCGTCGGCGGCGGCGTCGGCCCCTGCCCCCTCCGCCCCGAGGACCCTCCGGCAATCTTCCTCGGGAGGACTCAGGGAAGGACTCGAAACCGCTCGGGAGGGACCTCGGAAGACCTCGTTACCTTCGGTGACCTCGGGGGTAACTTGCGCCCCCCCAGCGACCCTTCCCTCCTCAAGAGCTGCGCTTATTCAGCGTGCAGAGATAACAAACGGCACCGCACAGCACAGGATAGATAAACATGGAGCACGGCGATTTGTCCCGTTATAGCGTGACGTGGGCTGGCGTTGGCGCAATGTGTTGTTTATTTGTTTGATGTTGAAAAGAAGTTCTTTTTTTCTCTTGTTTTTATCATAGCGACACTCTGGGGTAACTCGAATCACATCTACTGTGAGATGAATTTAAAATCGTTTGAGTTTTCTGAGATTTATGTGATTAAAAACTACCGCATGACTGGATGACTTTTTTGTGTCAAAGTAATAGCTAATAAATTTAATCATGTTAGAAAAGATTGACAGATACGCTAGCTACTTTTATACGTTTTTTCAAGCCATCGACTTCGTTTATTTCTTCAAAAATACGACAATAGATGATTCGGCCAGATATAGGTCGACGATTACGTTTGGCGCGTTGAACAGCTCGTCACATTCTGACAAGTGCTTGCATCTAGCAATGGGGACCATTGTACGTTGGCTGTTGAACGTTTCTCTGGTGGGACACTTTAGTTCGCGGAATACATTTAAACAGATATTAATGTTAAGAACATCAAGCAAATAGTTCAGCCTGCAATTAAATCGTACAACAGAAGCTACCTGTGACGTACAAGGTGTACAGTAGTGAAGCCTAACTGCGCTCTCTCGTAGGTTCTATCAAAAGTGTGGTCTATCAAGTACAATCGAAGGTCTTGGGACTAATTGTCTGCCAGGTATCTCTATACTCCGTTAAACTATAAAATGTTGAGAATCAATTCTGCTACATTCGATCAGTACGATGAGTCCTCCGGTACAGACAGCGCATGTGCACCACCATATGTGCAGTTCTTCAGAGTGACTACTCTGGCAGGCCTGATTAGCGCTGCGAAATGGAGCGAAAAACGATCAAATTTCTTCTCATTGCCGCGCTGCTACGAGCATCTTCTAAACTCGCGCCGCGGTCGCCGTACCCCGGCGCGCGCTCCCTTAATGCTTCCAGTGTGCTTTCCCTGTCGACAGTGCCGAAGCACGTCGTCACATGGCGAACTACTCACATAACCTCTGGTAATGATGATACTAACCGGCAATACTTATTTGCGTCAAACCTCAAGCTTGCAGCACCCTCCCGTAATATTTATGCCTTTATAGATTCAGTTAAGTGTGCCCTGTCTATGGTCTCCATAGATTAAGTGTTAACGGACGCCCGCAGCGTAATATTACGCTATTCAGATACCGCCACAGGCGAAAATGCTGAGTCGTGAGCTACGGACATACTCAACGTCAACACCGCACTTAACACCTACCGTAGGGTAACCTTAGGCGAAACCAGTATTTGCGACTAGACTGCTTGAGTTAGGCTGCTATGTCACCCCGTGCTATATAAATGATGCTATAAATGTGTTGAATCCATAACCCTCTCTATGTAACCTAGCTAACGTTATAGTCAAGTGTTTTACTTTTCCTTTTATTGCCGCCCCCCTCGAAGGTCCCACAGATAAGTAAAATAAGTGATGATCATGATTTCCTTTGTGCGTTCGCTCTCACCGTCTAAACCAATCACCTTTTTTTGTCATCCCTAGACTACTATTTCTTTAATTTAGCCGAGCATTGTTGCTCTATTTCGCACATTTTGTATTACCTCCACTCTGAGCTGAGACTACGGCAGGAGCTGCGGTGCCTGCTACACCAATCAGCCGCCTCCCTCGTCCGGCTCTCCCGCGCGTGGCCCGAGCACTGTAAAAAAGAAGAGCGTATGACGTAGCTTCCACTACAGTCTCAGCAAACATAGACAGAACATACGAAACCGCTCCAATACTGTATATACCAGCGCGCCAGATAATCAGTTATTTTTGAAAAGCGTAATACGGCACTGTGCGATCCATCATGGAAGAGTGAAGCGGAGTTTAGCAAACGCAGAAACAAGTACCGAAAATGACAATTAGCCTTGGTGGCGGGAACATATACAAAGCGTGGAAATCAATCCGACTGAAATAATAAAACAACGTATGCAGAGTGGAAGTTCGTCACGACCTTTAGCAGGGTGCATTCGACCTCGTAACCTCAGCTCCACGTGCTCCGATAGGAAAAATTAGTAGATATCTTTGATTTCACCGATATCAAAACCAATCAGGCGCAATGGATCTCCCTGCTCAGAAGCTGGAAAATTTGCATACCACCATAGGTGATTTGCAAAATTCTGCTGAAGCAATGGAGTCTTCTGAACATGCGTTGTTCCTCTGCTTTTTGTATGCGTATATCGGACGTGCATATGCATCAGCGTAACGACTCAGCATTCGCCCGAAATAAAGATGTGTAAAGTCCTATAACCGCGCAGTGATGACCTTGACAAATAGTTGATTCTTGGTTAGCTTCTTTCGTTCATGCCTCCGTACGAAATTGTGAAATACTCAACGTGCGTTCCGTCCCAGATAGCCGCCAAGTTGAGTCCATGCCTGTTCTTGCTCTCCTCTAGGACAAACATGATACACGTCACTTCCGATAACGTGGCCTCGGCGACGTTGCTCCGCGTGGGCAGCCGTTCCCACTGGCGACGAGAGACATTACCGCACCCTCACACAATTTCTATCGTGCCGCCTTTGTTGACACGAATCCCGCTCCAGGGTATGACAGTGCGTGGTACACGAGAAGCCGGGAAAGATGCCGGAAGAACCGCGGCAATACAATAGGCCCATGCTGGGACTGTAAAGGAGAACTCTCTGGCAATTTGCCGGAAATTTCGGCGCCCTCCTCTGGTTATTAAAATAAAGACGTCGGCAACTTGAGCTTCGCCTTATATCTCTGCGCGCACGGACGCGGAGAAAGGTCAACTAGTGGAGAACTGTCAACCACCGGCAGCGTGGGGCAATTCCCCGCATCCTGCCCGTCCATGTCAATGACTTCCATGACGCCCATTGCCGTCGATGTGGTAATGACGCGTCGCCGTAGGCGTAAATTTCCAGTGTTGTAAATCAATAGAATTTTTTTCGGTGTTTATTTTCGTTTTTTAAGAAAATATTTTAATTGATTTTTTCGGACAATTTTGCAATTATCGCTGAAATATCTAATGAAAGACTGTGATGAGAGGAGGGACTCGATAAGACAGTCAAGCAGAAATTGTCAGAAATTAGTGTTTTGGGTTTGATCTTATTTTGTTTTTGCACACTATATTGTTTATTTTCAGTTTTAACCGATTTCCTCTTTTTTTGACGCCGACGAAGATATTTATCAGTGTTTCTTCGGTTAAGACCAGTAAGTCGACGGGTTATTCCTCACGAAAGCTGGCCGCACGGGGGGGGGGGGGGTGTGTTGTGTATTATCTAGTTGCGCTAGAGCACGACAAACGGCAACGGCAACGAACAGCGGAAGACCATCGCACCGACAAGCAGGCAGGTGCAGCGTGCGCTTGAGATATCTTTGTGGCGAACTACGTCTCTTGGCGCTTTGGCACAGTGATGAACTCCTGCTGTATACCTTCGCGTGCGCATCTGCTGAAAGCTTCGTTGTCGGCCTGTTGCTGTTGGTCGCTGGACTCGGAACTATGGTGGGATCACACTGCCTATACATCATGCAAACGATCGTCTGCATACGGATTCGAAAGCGGAGTCACCGGAATTCGTGCTCGAATGCCGCATGGCATTGGTTCAGAAACTTTGGCGCGCATTCGAAACCGCAGATATGTTAGTGAAGTCATGTTTGCAGACTATCTTTATATTATGTGACCCGGATTCAGACATTTAATTTACGCTCTATAAAGCAATTCTTATGACAAACATATAGCGAGGACGGAAAAAGACTACGGCGATTGTTATATTATTGCCAGCGGTCGTATATTAGATATTCCTGTTTCGTGCACATTGATCGTATAAATATAATGAAGTTTATGTGGTTACATTGCCTCATGCCAGGGACTGCTGCGGATTTGAAAAACTGTACTTTTCAATGTGCCGGGGGGTATTCAGGTTGGTCACTTAATTGTTGCGAGGTTGCACGCCACAATGTTGCATCGTACGTGCATTGGCCACCTAAGACTCGCGTGATGTCATTGTGTAGTATTACCGTGTAAATGTTGGTGCACAAGTGCAATACGG